>CAEGAF010137639.1:0-23994 GCA_903067075.1 Micropoecilia bifurca
TTCTTTTTGAGCCTGAAGGTGGTTTCCATCCATCCATCCATCCATCCATCCATCCATCCATCCATCCATCCATCCATGACATCTCGGTAGAGAGTCCACATCACTTCAGACACAGCACCAATCCACCCATCGATCTCATTCCTGAACAAAACTCAGCGATACTTAAAGTATCAAACCTCCTCTCCGACTTGGAGAAGGCACTCTGTCTTATATTTGGAGACACTGATCCTTATCAGCTTCAAATGTGGCTGTGAAATACTCCAGCAATAGCTGGATATCACGATGTGATTAAGCCAAAAGGCTCCCCAAAAAGCAGAGAAGTGATCATAAGCCCACCAAAACGGATTCCCTCAACACCGTTGCTGCACCTGGAACTTCTGTCCATAAAGGTTTTGAACAGATCGTGACACCAGCCAACTTTTACAGAGTCCAACTCTCACCGGATGTGGACCAAGCTCTTAGGTTATGTTGTACAGGGACCGAACAGTGCTTTCTACTAAAATAAGATACTGAAGGCATAAACTGAAGGCAAAATACCAAATAGACTAATATTCTTATTCCACTAAATAAAATTTAAAAATTAATCCTCAAAAGAAATGTTACGCCAGTTATCTCAATAGAGTGAAAAACAATTTACGATCCACTATTAAAAAAAATCTAACTTTTTGTGTTCTGTTGGAGTGAAATACTGTGGAAAAATAAGCAAAATGGTTTTTGAGTGATCTGAAGCCCAATGTTTCAGACAGCAGAGTGACCATGATTTCTTTATTTCAGTCGCCAACATCTTTCAAACCATTAGCAACACTGGTTCAGCAGTAAGGAATAAAAGATCTCTACTGGCAACGAATCAATCTGCATCTCTACTCAAAGTGCTTTGACCAGTTTGTTCACGTTGCTGTTAATTCCCTGCTTTAAAATATGTAATACAAGAGTGAATCTTTATTATCGGTTTGCATTAATTAACCAACATCACCTGGTTATAATGTACGTCCGTTTGCATGCTGGCAAGTTTAATAATGTAATTACAGAAAACAGACATACTGGAGTAAGTTGTCAACAAAGAAATCTGCACAGAGACTGCTCACTGTGAGTTCCTTTAGAAAAGCCAGGGATTAAAGATGGGCCTCCCCAATCTGGGGCCTCTTTCGTGTACATGCACTCGGGTTGTTTAAGGACACAGTGAACCAGGCTACCCGATCTAGGGAAGGGGCCAGGCAGGGGGAACATTGACAGGACGGCCAAGTGGAATAAACTCTCTGAATTGTAAGAGCTCCAGCTGCTGGCTTAAAGCTAGAAGGAGCAGTGAGGGCTGGAGGAGGGAGAGGACTGGCTCATGTAAAGAGAGAGGGAGTGGTCAAATCTAACAGGAGGAGGGAGGAGGATAGATTTATAAAATCTGCAGACAGAAGTAAAACAAAAAGAAGAGGCGGAGATCAGAGTCCAAGTTCCTTTCTGAAAGGTGACTTGGAAAAGAAGTTCAGGGAAAATTTAATACCACCACCTAGGTCGGGCATGCAGAAAGATACACGCCAGTCAGGATTTTTCTTAAAATAAAAGTTGGGAGTTCAGCGAGTTTGAGTTGGTCTATTATCAGTGACAACCCGTCACACCTGCACTATTGGGAGACAGGGGGTGCTGCCACACAGACGGTTTCCCCTGTCCTTCTCCATTTTCCCTCCCCTTGTTACCTTTTCCCTTCCTCCTCTGTGTTCTTCTCCTTCTATTGCTCCCCTTGCTGTGTGAGTGTGTCTGGGTCCCGCTGGAGAGGCTTTGTCTGTGAACATTGGAGCCCTGGCTGGCCCATGGGGGCCCAGCCCATGAATACCCACACTGTGAGAGCCGCCCTTTCACTTCACACCACTTTCTCTTTGGGAATGCCTGAGCAATGAGGTAAGGAAGCTCATGTACACGCTCCAATGTGCATACACATCCGCACACACACACAAACACACGCATTTTCTCACTTTCTCCGCCTTATGCACACATGCATACACACGCAGGCGCGCATTCACATATACACCATACTTTACACACAAACTGAGTGAGTAGTGCAGTAATGAAAAGCCAGTGTTTTGTGTGAGAACCCTCTCACCCAGGACTAACATCCTGAGAGCCTTTCTCCTCCATCAGTCCCTGCCAAGCGCTCGCTCTAATTAAAGACCATAGAGTCCAGTAGCGTTGGCCCAGCTTCCCCCAGACTGTGCCCCTTCCCCGAGCATAGAGGTCCTGAGCTGAGTAGAGTCTATAAGGAATGTGAATGACTGTGGTGATTAACAGCTTCTCAGGATTTCTAATTCCCCTCTAAATAGAGTGCTTGGACGCATGACTGATGCCAGTTTTGCAGAAGCCTTATAGATAGACATTAGTTGGCAAGAGAAAGTCTGCAGGAGAGTTACAAGCATTTACAGCTCCAGTCTAAGGTTTGCATACTGTAATCTTAGCTTTTGATGTCACCATTATATTGGGATTAAAATGGCCTTCCTATGACCTATGCAACATTTTTCTACATTTAAGCTGGCAGCTCCTTTGTGTCAACATAAAAACACTTGACAGCACTTATTGGAAAGACCCCAGGGGTGCTCAATACATTGTCCTCACCATATCAGCATGCACACTATGAATATCATCAAAGCATTTTTTGGAATCCTATTATATTTGAAGGACCATTAATTCATGCTTTGCACTCAGGCCATCTTATTTGGTCTGAGAAAATGTTTGCATAGATTCAACAAGAAGCATTCCTCTGAGATGTTGATCCATATAGACGTAAATAGCTGGACATTCAAGGAGCAAATCTCTGGATCTGGTGACCAGAGATTGGTGCAGACCATTAGAGTACAGTGGACTGATGGTCATTTTGAAGAAACCAGCTTGAGATTATTTGAATTTTGAGCCATGGTTTCTTATCCTGCCAGGAGAAGCAATATGACGATGGTCAGAAAGTTAAACGATGCTCAGGTGGTTCTAAGGGGTCCAAAGTGCGGTAAGAAAATGCTCACCACACAAAAGCTCCAATCAGAACTTGCAGTTTTTTTCCCCCCCGTCCGTTATTGGCCCTTTTTAGGAGGGCCTCTGCGAATTGTAGCCTCAGTTTCCTGTTGCTAGCTGAAAGCAGCGGCACCCATTGAGGACCTCGGCAGCTGTATCCATCTGCTTCCACGTTTGATGCTTTGTGTATTCAAAAATGTTATTCCTGCTTGTATTAAACTCGCTATTGACTTTCTACCATTTTGAGTCTGCCCCTTATCCAACCCCGATAACAAGATGACATTTTTTCTTCAAACACTTGAGATGTAGTTGATCTCTTCTCTCTCTCTTTGACATATTTTTGTAAACCACAGAGGTGGCTGCGTGTGTGAAAATATCAGTAGGTAAGCACTTTCTAAAATACTCGAAACAACTCCTCTGGCACCAGCAACCGTGAAACACTCAGTGATTTCTGTTGTCTTCCCCAAAACTAGGCTTCTTACGTACTGTGTTGCTGCCTTGTGATTGGCTCACCAGCGTACCTAATAAAACGGTCAGTGTATATATCCACAGTCTCAGTGCATTTATCTCCACATCTAACATAATTGATATTATCAGTAGGTCACAAACAAAGAGTTGTGAAAGTATAAAGACAGAAAGGATGTATGATAAATGACAACATTCAACAACTGTAAGACTATCTAATGTTTAACTGGCACAGCATTGAGGTAAATATGCTCCTCATGAATCTGAAAAGTACAACTGTACATATAAAGGAGTACGGTACATTAAAATGGCAGGCTACAGCTACCAACAGAAGCGTAAAAAGAAGACACGTTATTTTGTGTTTTGCAAGTTGACTGGAAAAAAAACGAATTGCTAGTTAGATAATAGAAAATGTGTAGTAAAAGGTACATTGATAAAACCTATTTTATCATCATTCAAAGACAGTGTACCCAACACTAGGTAGCGGTATGATATAGATAAGTTAATATTGCAAAAGTATTTGTTTTTTTCCATAAGGCTGTATTTGCAATGTTGTAATGAATGACCAATAGATTTTCACCGATAGTCTGTGAGCAAGGCTAAAATGTTCAAGATAAAATTGTTTAATAAACCTAAACATCAACAGATTAATTATTTCAAGGTCAAATCTCTTTTCAGAGGTTTGTTTTATGAAAACAATTGTATTTACAAATCAACTCGTTCAAGAAACACACGAATCTTCATTCTATATTCCCTACGAAAATTTTAAATTAACATTAAAGTTGGTTGTTCTAAATACAGTAAGATATTATATATTGACAGTAGGTCAATTATTTGCCATTAAGTTGATAATTAAATTAAACAAATATTTCAAAGGCATTAGAATATTTTGATATTTGGGAGAAATTTGAGCATTTTTTTCCCTAAATTTTGAGGCAGTAAAGTTAAAATGCTCAGTGGAGATTCCTATCGGTTTAAAATTGTGCAGAATTTATGAAGCAGATTAAATCCCAAATGCTCATTGTAGTTGAAAAATCCCAACAATTAATAACACTTTATATCTCAAGTACATTAAAAAAAAGTGAAATGCTGTGTTTGTCAGTGTAAACATCTTAAGCCCAGAAACAGTTTTTCCTGCTTTTCCTGCAGCTAGTGTGTTTTTTAGGCAAATACCTCAATGATCAACCAGCGAGAAAAACAACGTGCAACATGTGAGCAAGGTGGATGGAGAGAAGTGTGTCAGGGGAGACTACTGACTTTTGCCTTTTTTATCTTTTGTTTTTATTTATATTTGCACCTTTTCGTGATTATTTTACTATTGTCATATTTTCATCTTCATCACCCAGGGTACCACTGCATTTCTGTTATCTTCTAATAGCATAAAGATAAAAATTAATATCTTATGTAGACAGGGAAGAAAATGTTAAAAAATATTTGGAACCACTTGCAGCTGGGGTTTTTTAGTTTTATTTTAATGGCAACAAATTTCTTCCTTTCAGATTATTTTTCATGCAAGCCGGTTTAGTTTCTTGAATGTCTCCAAGTCAGTCCAAAGCATGTGTGACAATAAAAAAAATAAAAATAAACGCTAACAATTATGTGAGAAAACAGTTAGGGCAATTTGGCTAAATATATAATCATAACAAAAACACAGTCACAACATGGTAATTACAGTCAAAACTATAATTATCAATTGTACCAACTCTTCGAATATTACTATCTTGTATAGTGTGACAATCTAATTACTTGCTAATCAAGATAACATGAGCAAAACTCAAGCAGTAGGAGTGAGGGTCCAGCCTACGTGCACAATGAAGTGCAAAAACAATTAGGAACTGAGCTTTTTCAAATGGACAAAGAAAATATATATCTTTTTCAGTTTAAAGTATAAAACTTGCAAAACAAAACATTAATATTTTATAAGGACATGAGATTACATGACTTGGATTTAAAATTGAATTTTTCCGGTATAGAGTCACGCAGAATCAAAGGACAGAAGAAAACCAAGAATAAGACGGAGCAAGACAAGGCAACCTGCACTGACTCCTGGTTTTTTGTTGCTTTTAGTCTGGGGGGAAACCAGAAAATATCTCTCTGTGCTCTACTAACCAACACAGCAATGTGCCGCTGTCTCCACAATTAATAATAACAAATAAACCAATAAAAATTAATGATACAAAACATCATGTGCTACTAAAAGTGTTAGTTTTCCTACACTGTCTGAACATTTTTAAACAGCCGTTAAGATGTCCAAAATTGCTTCTCACTTATTATGACAGTAACTAAAGAATAAAACGTATACACCCATCCGTGTAACTGGGCGTGACGATGAAGGAGTGCAATGATTCATACAGTCTGTCTTGAGTGGAAAACCCCTCCCTTTTGATGATAAGCAAACCCAAATCCTGGAGTAAAACCTTCCCCTTAGAAATACGTAGTGATGTCACAGGCGCTGCATCCTCGTAGTTTCTGCAGTCATGCCTTTCCGCTCTAACAAGTTATTATTTTTCATCTTGGACTCAGGAAACTGCGTCAGTAGCTCATTTCAATGAATGATTAGGGGAGCACACAACTCTGGAAAATACCAAAACGATGCGGACATTGCCAGACTTATTACACATGTCTGCGGAGGAGGAGAGAGGAAGGGAAGAGCCAATGATCTAAAGCTGTGAAATGGGAGTAATTGGTCTGAAAGAGTGAGAGTCAGACGCAGACAGTAAACAAATAGGTCAACAACAAACCTATTCCAGGCTATATCAGAGCAAAATAACAGTAAATAATAAATCCTAAATCAACCTGATGATTATTGAAAAAAGCTACTTAGCTAATTTAAAATAAATGCCGAGTGTAAAAATAAACATAAGAGTAAACACTAAAATAAAGTGAATAAATGCTACAATCTGCAGCTTTAAATCGGGATAACAGATTGTGAGCAAAAAAGATTAGTAAATAATGACACATTGAATATTGTAAGCCAATATATAGTTGGAAAAAAATGATATGACTGTTTTAGTTTTCCTTTCACAGATTCTCAGCCATCCATTTTAAAGGTAGCCAAATATTTTTTTCTGCATCAGTTATGTGGCAAACATAACTGTTGGCTGTCTGACACGTCTTCTTTCCTGGTTCACCATTTCAGAAAAGATATTAAGAGAAGCTGTAAACACAATTGATTCATGATGAATTGATACAATCAAACATATCGAACATCTGCCACTGACTGGCGCGTCTGTAGATCAAACTGGGTTAACATTATACCTTTAGGTCTGAAAGATGTAAAAACTGCAGTTACAATGGAAAACATTAAAATTGAGCATTGTTTAAAACCATTACAGTATGGATAAATGGTAGTAGTTGTATAACTACAACACAAAGTTCAAGTTAAAACATTTACTTATAGACTCGATTGAAGAGCCTTTCTTGCGTTTTAGTCGTTTTTATGAGATGAACTACAAGGTTTCCCAGAGGAGCATTATAATCCTGGCGGGCCATCAGGCTTTACTTGTGCCCCCACCAGGATAAGCATTGCTTATTTATTTGAGTTTTTAAAAATTGTCAGTATTTTTTTAAGACTGTATAGTTGGTTTTCCGATATTAATGTTCCAAACTTTCAATAATACATAATTATCAAGTTACAGTTTAAAATTTCTTGTCAATGTTAAACATTTCTTAAGTCAAAAACACAACGAGTCCCTGGATGATCGACTGCTAAGTACACCCAACCACTGGGCTTAACAGGTTTTCTGGGGGAAACCTTGCCAGTACACACCATGTCCCAATTTTTATTTCTAAAATATTTTGACCAGTCCCTCACTTCATAGTAATGCAATACATTGTGCTGGTTTGTCACATAAAATCCCCATAGATGACACTGAAGTTTGAGGTAAAGCATTGTAAATATGGGTAAATATAGTACCGAAAAGCCACATCTTCTTCAGTGGAACAATCCCACCTAAACACATTCACAGTCACCAAATAAGCAGAGCTGCATTATATCCCAGCAATATAATGACTCATTGAGTTACGAAAACAGCACTTTGATGGGTGTGTTTTTCCAAAAACACGAGACATTATTTAGAACAGTGGGAAGCCGATATGAGGGCACGAAAGTCCCAGACCTTCAATGGAGTAAATTGAGTGTGTGCATGCTTTAGCACACAGCATGGTGCATGCACTCATCCAGGAAAATATTGTGGCTTCCTGTGCTATTGTGTCTACCTTATGACTCAGTTGCACTTTCACTTGTAGTGAACTAAAGGAACAAACTAGTTAGTCAAACCTATTTCAAGGACTATGGAGACGGTCTGAATCATATGTCCAGACACACATGCACACACCCACACACACACGCGCACACACACTCACACAACCGTGTGCGCACACACACTAGTTCAAACCAGACAGATATTAACAGTTCAGACGGACAGAGCTGGGTGGGCATCTGCTGCTCATTTTATTTATTTTTATTTATGGGTAATTTAATAAGGAAATCTCCCAAAAATTTGCACTGAAAGATGAAAAAGCCTTTTAGCATTATAATAAGATTAGTAAAACATTTTAATCTGCAATAAGGGAAATGGTACAAGGAAGCACAACAGAGCTCAAGTAACCATTACTAAGGTTTTGGGTTTGAATCAAACGTGACTGCTATGGTTTGTTTACGCCGAAGTTCAAAGACGAGCCTCCTTTTCAGTGAATTGTTCTACAACCACTAGGAAGTGATTCCCCCGATGTAGTTGATCAATACTAAATTAAAAAAATTACATTTGAGAATATACGAATATGTATGTCTCTGGGTTGCCCTGCGACAGACTGGCGACCTGTCCAGGTTGACCCCGCCTCTCGCCCGAAACGTTAGCTGGAGATAGGCACCAGCACCTCCTGACCCCACTAAGGGACAAGGGTGTAAAGAAAATGGATGGATGGATGGAATATACGAATATTAAATATTTTCTGAGATAGCATTTTATACCACAGAAGGTCGGACAATGGCTCATAATATTTCTAAAACACAAATCCAAAGACATTAATTCACTAGAAATGCATCCAGAAGAAGTGAAATAAGCTACAGTGGAGCAACAATTGAAGTAAACCAAAATATTCTCTGACAAAAGCGAAAAATTATATATTCTATAGTTTCTACAATATGGGCTAAAGATTCACAGAGCTAAAAGCTACAAATGAACTATTACTCCAAAGAGAAATCCAATTGCCCAGTCTGATAGAGATGCACTGATAAAGGTAATGAAGGCCAAAACTATTTGTTTTTATCTTGTTGTTTTACAGGTGTGACCTGACTAAAACATATGCAAAGTCATTTTTATAAACCTTGTTTAGATCAGAGATTAAAATACTTGTGACATAGTTAAGTTGGAGTTGAGCCTTTTTCCATTTAGTGTCATCAATAGAAATAAAAAAGGCAGGAAGAGACGATAAAGACGATAATTAAAATAATCTCGATAGGTTCTTTTAACGTCTGATTAATTGATTTATCGTTTATCGCGACATGACTCTTTGTTGATGTGTTTATAGACAGAAAAGGAAGGAGATTTCCTTCAGCTTAGCTGTATTAAAGGAAAAATAAATCAAAAATAAAGATTTTTTTAGGATTTGGACTGAATCTGACTTGATTCTGAACACTAGCCGACTATTTTGTGCAAACATCACTCAATCTCCAAGTGTGAGATTGTGAATAGAGAAAAGATGTGGACTGTGGTCAGAACAACAATGGTCTGCTATGGTTCATCAACGTTGCACAGTTATTTGCACTATTACATACTAAAACTCAATCAAAAATGAAATGATAAATAAGAAAAACTTTTCATCAGTATCCCAACACTACTGTAAGATTTTCTGGTGAAGGCACAAGAAAAAAAGGCCGATGGGAAAAGAAAGAATATTCTGACGGAGTCTCCAGCTTCAGTTTTGAAAGTGACACGTTGAGATGAAATGAAAATGTTAAAAAGCAAAAATCCTTGAATGCGCCTGTTGTGCTTGCAGGTGTTTAAACAATACATAGATCACAAGCAAATTCTTTTAATTATACGAAAGCTAAAATAGATTCACCTGATTTCTGTAAATGCCAAATATAGACTCAGATTTCCGTTCTATAAATGATCTGGTCAGGTTTTAATGAAACTAAAATCTTACAAGTATAGAAAAGCCACACACCATGAATACGTGCTTGTCTTTACTCACTGAAAATGAAAAACAACAGGCAATTGGAAAATTAAGGACATAAAACCCTAAGATATTTACAAATTTAGAAGAAAAAAACCGACAGTGATTCCATAAGATTAGACATATAAACCATTTTAAAATGTTACTAAAAGTGTCATTATGTACCAGTTTTAAAACATTATTTGTTCAAATAGTTTAATAAAGAATTAAACAATATTATTTAAGCCATAAAGACACTTTCTTCATATAAATCAATCAAGTTAAATCTAATATTAGACATAACAGATAAGCAATGGACATACAAAGCTTGTCTGAGTCACAGAAGACAAATGGATTATAAAGTTTATTTTTATGTCTTGTTTATCTTTGGAGGAAATTTGTAGATATGACCTGTTTATAGTAGCTAAAAAAACATCTTTCATAATCTCCATGCTGCAGTGATAAAGCTGGTTTTCTGCTAAGTAAATCCAAGTCTGGAGATAAATTAAGCCCATCTGATTCTGAGTCTGAACAGGCTCAAGATTCATGTGTTCATAATAAAATCTGTGGTACTAACAAGACCATGGTAACATTAAACTTTAAAGAGGAGTTATAATATTTATCTCCTTAATTCAATTAGTTATGAATTGTGTTCTGATAAAAGTTCAACAAAACAATCGCTGCAGGTTCTGGTTTCAGCTTCCTGTTTAAACGTATATTAAACACTGGTTTTTGGACTTGTAACCAGTATAGGAAACAGCCACGTCCAGTGAAGTGCTTGTGAATATAGACGTCGTTCTGATGGTTTCCCGTACCTGACAGGAGTCTTCTGAAGACCGGACCACCATGCTGAGCCGACATGGAAAGAGGCTTCTGATCTGCTGTGACCGAGCTGACGGGCTATAAGCTGATTAGCTATATCCTTCCTTCCTCTGTTGATTCTTTAAGAACTGCCAGAGGCTGAGCTATGACTGGTGTACAGTAACAACAAGGCACTACACCCTTTTGAGGTGCTGAAGACTTCTGAAACTAAATGAGACACACCAGGCCGACTCTGCTCCGCTCGCTTCCCGAACAAAATTTACTGACTACAGTAAGATGTTGTCATTCACATTCATTATGTGATACCGTTTTTCTACTTTAGATTACTGATAAGTCAATTCAACCCAAAATGAAAAGCGACTCGGTCACAAATATGTTTGTGACAGATTAAATGTTCCCTGTGGTATTCCCCTTTCTTTGTCCTTTTCACACCAGTGAGCGGTAAAACCTTTTTCCAACAGAAAAGTCAGACATTATCAGTAGTAATGGAGGAGTGAGGTTTCAACACTGGACATCTGCACGTATCAAAATTAAAGTTTTAAGATAAAGAATAATCGCATTCTTTAAAATGTAAGGTAATAGCTAATGTCACATACAAGTAGACCTGAATTAATTTGCTATTTGGCCATTTCACCCAAAAAGCAGAGAGCCCAGATCCACATTTTGAATAAATTCTTGTTGTATTTATTTTTCTGTCTCCTTCTTTACTGCTGCTTCTTTTTTTGCTGCAGTGCTCTGTGATTGGTTGAACACGTGTATCAAGCACTGTCAGGATAAGGAGTCTTATTGGCTGGTAATTCAACCCTACTCCACACTTCACCAACCACACTCTCCCCAGGCCTGGGCGTAAATGAGCAGGCAGACAGATGAGTGGCTCAGGTGGGGTCTCGCTACTAAAGAGACGGGAAGAAGCACTTTTCGCCACTTCAGGTAACACAGCACCAGCATGGGGACAGGGTAGCAACAACAGGCAAAGATGAATCTGCTGGAATCAGTGGTTTAAGAAAAACCCGTTTAATGCATTCACTTTTTATTGCAGAAGCATAAACTCCCACTGAAAAATCACATTTTTATTTTGTGTTTTTAGCACAGAATCGCTGCTGCAACAATTGTCACCCCAAACAAATCTCTTGAACCAAATTAAGCAAATATTCTTTAACATATCACTTTTGGGTTTTCTTAGAAATAGAAACAATTCAAAACAAGGAAACCATTTATTTTGCAGTCTAGGTTTAGCAGCATGCATGGTGAGTACCTTGGTTATGAAGAAGGAAAAGAAAATCATCACTTTTTGAGAGAGAACTGCAGCAAAAAGCGATGTCTTGGAGTCACAGAGTCTCCATAACAACCACACAATGCCATCTTCATGCCAACTGGTCGTTTGGGAGGTGCGCCAGCAAAAAAAGAAGCTTTTCTCGTCCTACCAACAAAAACAACTCTCCAGGTAGAGCATTTTCTGTAACAAACACTCCAGGTGGGCTTGACACAAAACAAACAATGACTATGTTAGGAAACACCTCATGCTAACTGTGGAATATACTGGAGGATCTATAATGCTGTGGGCCTCTTTTTCTGTAAGTGTGAACTCAGCAGTGCTAGAGCATTTTCTACAAAACTCGGATGGACTTTTTACAGTAAACTGATTCGGGTCATTGTTGGATCTTTCGGCAAAAATTATAATCCAACACATACAGCCAAATTGAGCAGAAATGTTTCCCCAGAGACAAAATAAATCAACTACCATTAACTTGAAGGATGGAGGATATAGGCTTAAAATTGTATCATGTTGGGGCATTTATTCCAAAAATCATAAAAGTGATGATATATTTGCTTTAACATTAGACTCTGCATAACATTCTATAATACTGATATACTAAGTCATTTATAATATTAAGCAGCAAACAATAATTGCATTTGAATTTAATGTTTACTGATGCTCTGACTGATGAACCCGGATAGATGGGCCCCTTATCATCGTCATTATGAATCACAATGCTTGCTGCACTATTTTATTCCGAGAAAACATTAAACAATTCAATATCTGCCCTTAGATAATGGACATCGGAGTCCCCAGACAGAGATGCTAAGGGATGCATCCTGAGGGACGAGCTGAACAGAAGAGAGCATAAGAACGAAGCCAGAACTCTGAACAATACGGGTCGGACAGCTCCGCTCCTCGTGGGCCGGGGTCTTTCAGGTTTTAGATGTGCCCCTGCTAAAACACCTGATTTAAACGTTTGAGTCATATCCTCCGCCTGTCACCAAGTTCTGCAAGACACTGTCCTTTGAGGACTGAAGCTGCCCACACATGCTCTAGAGAGAATGTGCGAAGATGAGTGGTGAAAGATCTGTGTCTCTGTGTGCTTCAACCTTGTTAAACGTTATAGGAGGAGATTCAGGGCCGTCTGGTTTTCAGTAGGATCTTATTTCATTGGAATTATTTAGAGCGCTTCTCAAAAACAAGCAACGTAATTCTATCAATCAAGGTCACTGCTTTTAAACCGTTTTATAATTTGTTTTAGACTCGTGTATATGGTTACAGTAGTTTTACTTTTGTGTGACCAGGTCGTAATGTCTTGCAGATTTCTGCCCACGTTCCTCTGGCAAATGAAATTTGTATCTCATTGAAGTTTACATGGTCAAATAAAGGAAAGAAAGGAGGTTGTAGAATGTATCAACAGCAGCGGTACCAATAACGCTGCCACTGGTGATTTTTTTTAAACATGTTTTTTCCTTGTCGATACATATTCAAAGCCTGGATTTCTCAAAAATTGGCAATTTAAGAATGTTTCTGCAATAACATACATTAAATCTTTCCATACGCCTTTAGAGGGGTGCCAGTGTATTTTTCTACATCTGTATATCACCTTTCTTTTCTTGTATTTATTCTGAAAAATGCAGCTGAGCAGTGGTGAGCATTTATTGTATAATTTATAAATTATCGTGATAAAGTTCTGATTGTGATATTTATTGTTGCCACAATAAATTCCAATGAATAATGTTTAAAACCCACCATATTTCTACATTGTCTGAATTGTTAGTTTTGTTAGTTTGTTCAATAAAAGTATCAATAAATATGAATGCATTTAAAAATATGATTAAATGCAGCTACTGTGTGCAGTTTGTGATAGAAATGACACTTCTTAACGTTACTGGTTTTCTAAAGAGGCATTTTACAAATGGAAATGTTTTTCAAGAGCAGTTATTGTGTTTGTGGTGCAATGATTGCCGTGTCATGCCCAAAAAATGAATTAATAAATAGTTCTTATCGTCACTTTTATTGGTATAGCAATAGTACCACAAAATATCAAGATAAAACTTTAAGTCCATATCGCCCACATTTAGAAGTAATTAATTATATAAAGAAAGATTTCCACAAGTTTATAATCATTAGCATAATCAGTGCTGATTGCTTTCCTGAAATCTAAGCCAAAACCAAACAGTAAAGTGCTAAAGATCACTTTAGGATAGCTCATCAAAGCTTAAAAAGGTTTGCAAATCCGGCTGACATCTCACACACACGCACAAAAAATGCAACAAACCTGGTCACATTACTGCTTTGAGTCAGTGATGTGTCTGCTAATCTGCTAATGTGTACAAAACCAATCTAAATAGCTGCATGAGCATGCAGGATAAATCCACAGACACAAACACACATGCACACCCGCACACACACACATTAGCATAAAGTAGTAGTGAGATGCAACAGCGTTCAGTGTCTCTCAGACACAGCACACCAAAAATCAGCAGATAGCGATGAGAAAAAGTGAGTTTCCCAACAGCGATTCTGCCAATATTGTAGTCTATCACACAGCAGTAGGTGTGATTTTCACCTGCAGGCCAGACAGAAAAATAAAGCTTTGTGAAGATTCAACTTACCAGTGGGACTTGGTTGGCACTCTCCGTCCACTGCAAGAGCTCTTTCAGCCACCTAAACAAAACAAAAAACAACGACTGAAACAGATGTATTTGTCCAAACGGTAAAATACAGTCGAACACTGATGCTGTGATCCACTGACTCTTTGTGCTTTTGGCTGGTGCTCCACATACACCAGCGATAATGTGAAGTCTAATATTCAGATCAGAGCAAGAGTGGCTGTTTCGCAGATTGAGGTCAGGATTTGGTACAGAGTGTTATGTAACCCGATATATGGGCCAGAATAATAGTATTACATATGAGACAGCAGTTCAAATGGAAGTCATGGTAGAGAAAGGCAAGCAGAGACAGACTGCGAGAGCAACTATATTTTTAGGCCATGGCTCAGACAGACATGCCCCAGAGAGCTTTTTGTATTAAAAGTATTTTAATTGCTCTACTTTGCTATTATTGTGTGCTCTCCGCTTTTCCCCCCCTTACATTCTGTGTTTCACTTTCTGATTATTCCTTGATTTTAACATATCCGCAATATAATGCCCTCACTTTTGCACTTATATTTAAAGATCTCATTCAGGTCTTGTCAATCTGTCATTACTACGTCTGCTTTTTGTTCTCCTCTATTGCTTGAGAAGGGTGGGATATCCGCATTGGTTGCTATGGCACCAGACAGCTCCTCGTTTTCTCAGCAAACTGCTATCTGTGATTGTGTGTTTCAGTGTGCAAGACTCTGGACGTGTGTGGGCGTGTGTGTGTGTGTGTGTGTGTGTGTGTGTGTGTGTGTGTGTGTGTGTGGTTGTTTTACAGAGCTGGAACAGTATCGGCTTATGTTTATTTTGTAGCAGGTTTTGTATGTCTACACCTTCCTTTGGACCCTGCTGGATGACATTGGCTGGTTTACTTTGGCCCTAACTTTGTTGCTTTTTTTGTTTTCTTATGTATTTAAGTTAACATTTAACAATCCTTTTACTTTTGTAATCACTGCAATATGGATAAACTGTGCAGAACTTGGTGCATTTTATTGCTTTCTTACGCTTAAAGAAAAATTTTTCATTTTCATTTTAAATAATTGATTGACAGCAGAGAGAAACTTGTCGCAGCTTCTTCCTCGTCGACGCAATGTTTGCTGAATTTGAGACATCCAGACCCATATTTTCATCACCTTTTATCCCAGACTTTTCTTCTCTAATCTGAATAGCTAAAGCAGAGGCGGGGAGGAGTGTATTCAGTACAGCCACATCAAACACACTTTGTCTCTGTGCTTGTGAGCAGGAGCTGGAGAAGAGGAGGAGGGTAGAAGATGCCTACAGATGTGCAATGAACGAACTGAAGAAAAAGTCCCACTACGGAGGCCCAGACTATGAGGTGAAGCAATAAGATTACTGGAGCCGAAACGGCTCAGGAATCAAATCAGAGAGATTTGTTGATGTGCTTTTCTGATTTCTGAGCCGTCCTCGTTGCAGGAGGGGCCCAACAGTTTGATCAATGAGGATGAATTTTTTGACGCGGTGGAAGCCGAGCTGGACCGACAGGATAAAATCGAAGAACAGGTGCGATGAAGTCTGGAACCCGTAAAGCTGACGTTTTCGATGTTTAGAAAACAGACACGTGTAGTTTAAGCTACAGCTTAGCTTGCACATATGAAATCTCTGGTCGCATGCTGAACCTGAAATGCTGTTTGCTTCAGTGCCAGTCGGACAAAGTCAGGACACCACGACTGCCTCCGGTTTCTCCTGTTGATGTCTTTTCCGCCATCAGTACACACCGATTTGCAGACAAGGTAAGCAGTGTTTTGTTTTTTGAAATGTCTATGGTACATATTCTTGGTTTTAGTCAACCACTGTCTATAGCAGTCTGTGTATGCAGTGTGTCAGTCTCTTTCCCTTTTCTTGAATTTAGTTATTTCTTTAAATTTACTCTACAAATGCATGTCAAAATTGGAACTTATCCCATAGAGATTCATTACACTTGGAGTCACATATTCCTCCTGTTTACATAAATTGTTTTGTGGCTTCCAGCTAATAAAGCCTTCAAACTCAGTTTCAGCATTTGGAGAGTACTGTATCCAAGCATATTAATGGAAAGTTAAGCGAAAGGAAAATGCATGATGGGAAAAAGATGCGCAAGTAATAGAAATATCGGCAGCCTTACAAGGATTGTGAAGCAAAGCTCACTTGAGAGTTTGAGGGAGAATCACAAGGTGTAGACTGCAGCTGGAGTTGAGTGGGATGAGAGTGAGAGCGGGGTTTTCTATTTTATTTAGAAATCAAAGTCCTACCAGTGGACAGGCACAACATCAAAGTTGCGTCTGATTCCGTGTGAAGTTTCCAAAGTCAGTGATTATCAATGGAACCATCGTCTTGGTTCACTTTGTTTCATCAAGTCTGGAGTCGGTGCAGCTGCCAATCAGAACATGTTAGACCATTTATGCTTCCTCCTGCCGATGAGATTATTGGAGATTCTGATTTTATTTCCCAGCAGGACTTTGTACCAACAACTGGTTTAATGACCACGGCGTCACCAAGTCTGCAGATGAGATGAAGGCGGCTAATAAAGCAACTGGGGTTTCCTTGATACCTCAGCGCAGCTGCAGGCTGATCACATTAACGCAATGATTAAAGCAAAAGGACCCCGAACCAAGTGTTGAGTGAAAAACAAAAAAAAGTTCTTTATCTGTAAACCATAATCACCCAAATTACCAGAAATAATCACTGAGTTCAATGAATCTATATAACAAGTAAATTTCACTTCTAAATTACTAAAATATATATTTTCCTAGATTATATTCAAGCTCTTTCTCACATTTTCACCAGAGCTTCTGCTTCTGCAGTTTCTAAACGAGTTGCTCGCTTCGCTCTTCCTCCTCGCTCTTTTCTCTTCCAAACATCTCTCTGCCTACCAGCCTCGCAGCTATTCCTCCTCCGTGTCCTCGGTTGAGCTAGTCACCGCCTCAGATGACGTTCACAGATTCAGCTCTCAGGTACAGCCACACAAACCGTGGACCCCTGTGATGTGGGATGCAGGAACCCGTCTCCCTTTTTTTTACTACTCTTACAGAGCATGAGCATGTCTTATGACAACTCCATCCAGCATATACTGGAAATATTAGCTGTACTGCCTGGAGTCCATTGGAGTGAAATTCTTTAGCTAAAGCTTTTTTTTTTTTTTTGCAGAAATACAAAAACAGCAAAGCACCTGGAGAACATAAACATTCCTGAACTCAAAGGTTTTCCTGAGGCTCCAGCAGGCATTATTCCTGGAAGTTGTTCTAAAGCTGCATGGCTGGAATCTAGAAACCCCCCCCCCCTAATTTAGAACCATTTCTCATCCTTCCACCTTTTTCCTGTTTCACGGCACGAGCATGCAGCTGTGCAGACGTGTGCTGCTGTTGCTTAATGATGTGGTTGGGATATCGAGGAGTCCCCTCAGGCAGGACCCGTCGGCTCACTCATATTTGGTTTCTGCTCTGCGGCGACATTCCTTGAATCACTTATAGGCCAAAATACTTGTTCTGTTTGAATGAAGTTAGCACTTCTCCTGTCTGCAAACACACACACACACACACACACACACACACACACACACACACACACACACACACACACACACACACACACTGTCGATTCTTCAAGACTGAAATGTTTTAAGTGGGTTAGTACAGGCTGACTCTTGCTCAATTGTGCCTAGAATAGGCAGGTTATGTAAAACATTGTCTAACCCAAGCTTTTGAATGTCTCTCTGTGTCTCAGGTGGAGGAGATGGTGCAGAATCATATGACTTATTCTCTTCAGGACGTGGGTGGAGATGCCAACTGGCAGCTGGTAATAGAAGAAGGAGAGATGAAGGTGGGTGCAGACGAGACAACAGGCGGCCTATGAATCATTTCCCTTGGTTGCAACCTGCGACTTTATAACACAACTTTTTTTTCATTAGTAGCAGAAGTGTTCTCAAGAAAAAGTGAACAAACTACTCCCTAATGCCAAGCTTTTATGCAAAAGTAACAAAAAAAAGTAATTCGCAAACTAAGAAGGTTAAATGGGGTTGTTCTGTTTCTAGCTTAGGTTCTGCGCTGGGTAAATTAACGCGACTTTCTCTCCCTGCTCTCTAACAGGTTTACAGGAGAGAAGTGGAGGAAAACGGCATCGTCCTGGATCCGCTGAAAGCGACTCACGCTGTCAAAGGCGTAACGGGACACGAGGTCTGCCACTACTTCTGGGACACAGATGTTCGAAATGACTGGGAAAGTAAGTTCACGGCGACAGGGAGGGTCGTCATGCCTACTCCCGTTTAGCTCCTCCGGTTTCAGTGTTGTCACCCGACTGACACGAAACTCTTCGTTCCCTCCCTCAGCCACCATCGACAATTTCAACGTTGTGGAAACACTTTCCGATAACGCCATCATTGTTTACCAAACGCACAAGGTAGATTCAGACTCGACGGAAACGGGCTGGACATTTGGTCAGCGGCGCTGGTCTGCAGCTGTCTTTGGTTTGCGTTTCAGAGAGTGTGGCCCGCCTCTCAGAGGGACATTCTCTATCTGTCGGCCATCAGGAAGATTCTGGCAACGAACGAAAACGATCCCGACACGTGGCTGGTGTGCAACTTCTCTGTCGACCATGACAACGCTCCCGTAAGTGTTGACAGAAAACACCGATCGTGGCAAGCAGAACTCCCACTGCCGCTCTTGGGCGGAGAGTCCCACAGACTCTCTATCAGATCCATGACTTTGTCTGGCTTTGTCTCCCCAAAACATTAATATTCCTTCATGTCAAAAAAAGAAACATTTTGATGAGTTTAAACGATTACTTTAAAGCTAAACCTGTCAGGGATCTAAGTGTTATGTAGGACACGCATCACCGTCATTTTCACAAATGATAATTTCCAGTCGCCTTTATTCTTTTCTTGCGGCCCACAACAGTTGTCTTCTTTTCCATGACTGAAATTGAGAAGTAGAAAAACTGTAGAAAAGCCACAATTCAGCTGAGCCAGCTGAAAGTTGCAGCAGAGTGATGACGCTGCGTTTGGAAATCAGGCAGTGATGCATTAGGCGGTGTCTGCTGAAGAAGAAGAAAGCAATGAAGCACTGTGAAAGCTTATGTTTTGATTTATCTGGTGAGGAGAAGAATATCAGGGGTACTGAGGACAGTAGCTCAGAGACATAGCAAACCTGCACTCTACCCTGGGATTTAAAAGAGACGGGTTGGAGTCTGCTTACCTTTGACAAAAACTGCAATTAAAAAAATCTAACACCTGTTAGCGGTGGAGTTGTTACTCCTATCCACACACACCAGAGCGTTGCTCAACAACCTTATTACCAAACTAGTTCACTTTATATCGGTGAGCCATGCAGTGGTTTTCAACCCATGACCATATGTAATGTAATTGTCAGAATATCATTTTGATGGTATGTTTTTGTTTTATTATGCGTATATTCTAGAGGAAGTGACGAGTTGGGTTACTTGACTCCTCCAGTAAAGCAGACATGCATGTGAACGTTAACAGTCAGATGTTCTCAGCCTGTGTTGAAGTTTCAGCCTGTGGTTTCCACTCCATTTTCATTAGTGGGGTAAATTGTAAAATGAATGCTGTACATAAGAGTGCAAAATAGTGAACATGTTTTTTTGTTTTTTTTTTAAATATATAGTTCATGTGCTGTGTTTCATGCTAATCATTTGCTTTTTTAACTCAAATGTCTCAAATAAAATGTATTAGTTTTAGTCAACTCCCCATTTAGGCTCAATAGTTAACCTAAACTATTCACAGGGCAGCTTGGGAGCCTGGGAATGTTTGCATTCACCGTTTTTGTTTCACCTCCAGCCCACAAACCGGTGTGTTCGTGCCAAAATCAACGTGGCCATGATCTGCCAAACGCTGGTCAGCCCACCAGAGGGGGACAAAGAGATAAGCAGAGACAACATCCTCTGTAAGATCACATATGTTGCCAACGGTAAGTTCCTCTCCCAGCCATCTGGTTTTGATCCCAGTGATTACGCCAACAAACGGGAAGATGCTAAGTAGCGTGACGCACAAGGTAGATTTTGCTTTGCGTGACTCTGTCTGAGAAAATAACTTAAGTGTAAGTTTGAGATTACATGTCTTGGTTGACGATTGAAAAGTAAAACATGTTTTATCACTTTATGAATCCCATGTGCAACTTTGCTATATTAGAACAAGAGCGAAAAGTGCATTTATTTCAATAAGCTAATTCAAAAACGAATTAGGTTTTTGCAAATAGTAATATAGTAAGTAATTTGCTGTTTAAATTCGATTTTCAATAGTTGACATTGAATGACAACCCAAATGTTTGTCATTTGGTTCTTTGCAGTGTTAGGTTGTCAGTTGTAGCTGCCTGTCAGAAGAGAACAATCTCTTGGATCTTGCTTCATCATTAGCTGCCTAGCAGCAACAAAGTTGGTGTTTGATTGTATTCTTGTGAAGACACAATTATGATCATCTCGGGTGATGAGGAGGATTGATAAAGCGTTTGACTGCATAGCTTGTTGGATTTTAAACCACTCTATAAATCTAAAACAGCAAACATGGCAATTTGGGATTGTTTGACCTTTTTTTTAATTATTATTTTTGATCGACTATGTTTTGGGTTTCTAGTTTCTGTAAACGGTAATCCTTAAAATTATAACAAATGTTTTAAACTACCGTAATCGCTTTGTGTAGAGGAACAATGGACCACTTTCACTTTCAAAGTACTGTGTTTTCCATATAAAGTAAGATACTTATATGGAATATTATATTTTCTGGGTAATATTGTTTCTCTGAAATCCCAGCCCAGACATCTGTAGCCCATCTGACCCGTCATTTCCTGCAAACAAAGAGGCTTCAGCTAAAAGCTTCCTCACTGGAGCATCAGTTCTGACTTTAGGGGCTGAATGTTTATGAAGCAAGAGAGCAGTTCCTCCTCTTTTACACTAGAGGGCGCCCTGCACCGCCATCTCCGCACTGATTTACTGTTGTCCATTCTTAATGGCTGGTCACAAATTGTGATGGATTGCGGAGTGAGCTGGTAACCGTCCTGTGTGTGGCTGCAGTAAACCCTGGAGGCTGGGCTCCGGCCTCAGTCCTGAGAGCCGTCGCCAAGAGAGAGTATCCCAAGTTCCTCAAACGTTTCACCTCCTACGTTCAGGAAAAAACAGCAGGGAACCCCATCCTCTTCTGAACACTAAGAGGTAATCTGAAACTTTTTTTCCCCCAATATTATAAAAAGCTAACATCCTCTTTAATTGCAGTTATTTATTTATGTTTTCCTGATTTGCTCTCCCCAACTGTGTCAGGTTCACCCACTGCAGGTGTGACGCCCTTCATTCAACACGCTGTCAGAAACCACATGGCCACTCGCCTTTCATTTACACAACTTTCCAGCAGGACTGCATATGACCAGGACGTCCCTGAAGGCCAGCGAGCTTCAACACCGCAGTAGTTTCCACCCCAGCTGCATCTCACTGGCTGCCTCCAGTCGGTGGCCATGAAAGTGCATTAATAGGCAGTTCAAGAGTTTTTGAAGAAGTCTTTGAAATGTTATTGTTGTGTTGTTGTTTTTCTTCCTCTTTTTTTGTAAATTGTTTTGTAAATTTCTTCTGATTACCTGTTCCTGGACTTTTTTGGGTGTGTTATAATCACTAGTATTACAGCTACTTGTTTTTGCTGCTGCTAAAGTAAAACTACCACAAGAGAGGAGCAGCTGCCCACTGTTTCCCCCTTTCTTGCCTTGCCCTGCCCCTTCTTGTGACGACTCTTTACTGTTCGATGGGGGGGTCAGAGCTCACAGCTTTGAAATCTTTATATTTCTAGATTGTTATAAACTAGTTTTTCGGAGAGCACATAGACACAATGTATTGTACAGAGAGTAACCTTTCAGTTAGTTTACCAACATGACAAATGTGAATCGACTGTTAAACGCTTGAATCTGATGACAGCAATTAGCCGGGATCTGTGGGAGATTGAGAAACTTTGCTTATTAACTCGTCTTGGATTGTTTTTTTTGTTGTTATTTTTAAACGCTAAACTGATAATATGGCCAAACTGTGGCCTGAAGATGCTAGGTTGCGATCATCATTTGTCTGTAACCTCCAGCTCAGTGTTTCAGATGGACATTTGCATATGATCAGCCTCGGTGTGTGATGGGAAGTTTCCTCTTCTTCGTTGAGAGATAATCAGATCCACTCTACACACCTGTGTCTTTTTGTTTGTTTTTTTTTCTCTAAATTGTTTGCTAGGCACTAAAAGCCATTTCCACGTGTCAAGTTTGAAAACGAGATATGCCTTTGTCCAACAAAAGTGAAATTATTAACTGATGGGAAGAATATCGTTCGCATCTTCGGCTCTCAGTTGTGGAGAATTTACATTTCACACGCCACACTGCGGTGCAGCGGCATCCTGCCACTTGACTGATAAATGAACCACCCCCAGAATGCCTTAGATACCAGGGTGACCCTTAAAACGTTCTAGATTTCTCTACTTTACAGCCACCAGACGTGCATTTATCAACACTGCATTGAGACTGGGGGGCGGCGAGGGAGTGATGGGTCGACATTTCACGTCATCGTACCTCATGACTTTCAGATTGTGTTTAACGCCAGCGAGCGTTGGGAGTTCTTCAATCAGCTGATCTGCGCGGCTGGGAAATTCGCCCGCAGATTTAATAATCTTAGAGCTCAGAGGTTTAGAACGGTTCTGGATTATTGTTTTTTTGCTGATAATACAAGCTAGATCAACGTGTTCTGTCATCTGAAGAATACAGTTAGTGTTTTTAATTGTATTTTGTCAGCAATCTACAGACTTTGTATATTTCTAAGTTGTACATCTGAAGTGTTATTATTTGCACTAAGTGTATTTGCATTTGACAATGTTCTGTAAAGTAAAATTATTACACAAAAGAGCTGAATAAAAATGTACTGTTTATGCAAACTAACCACTTTTCACACTGTCTGAACCCTATGGTGAAAATGTGTGAAATCTGCGTTTATTGCAGTAGCTTAATACTGAAATATTTCAATGAGCCAACTTTAAATTTAGTGTTCCTGTGTTCAGCATGGGGCGGAAATTCAACCAAGTCATTAGGACTGCTGTAGTCAGAGTAGGTGACACTTTTTATTAAATATAATTTTCTGTATTTCAAACTTGTTTGAAAACTCACCCATTTCTGGTTTCTTTAGGATACAAAATGATGTTACAGGAACTCATTTTAAGCCACTTTTCAAAATAAGAAAAATAGAACTTGAGTAAAATTAGGTGGACTGTTCATTCTTCAAAGAATTTGGCTACAAAAATATAGACATGATCTACTTTTTAATAGTTTAAAAGTAAAGAAAAAAAACTTGTACTACTAGACTGAAGAGCTTTAAATTTTGTAACAACACAGAGAAGAAAGGGCAGAAAACAGACTTCCATTAACACCTGAAAAATATTTTTCAAATATATATTGAGTACATCTTAGAAATATACTCTATTTTTCAGATAAACAGATTTTTTTATGTCATTGGTAAAATCTTTTTACATTTTTTTTCTTAATTTTCAGTTTAAGATGTTGCTGCAATAAAAGCTTTGCTTGTTTTAAGGTGAGGAACCAGGTGAGGAACCAGACAAAGCACAGCCTGAAGACCCTTTATGATGGACACAAACTTTGAATCTGGCGTTCCCTCGCCCGGACGCGGGTCACCGGGGCCCCACTC
>CAEGAF010137642.1:0-32335 GCA_903067075.1 Micropoecilia bifurca
ATATTAAATATTACCACCTGTAGCGGAGCAGCAGTTCAACAGCAGAACCAGCGTCTTACATCGCAGCTCCAAGACTTAAATCATTTTCCAGGTTATTAGTTTAGCTTTCTGACCGTCATGCTAATCCGGTGAGTGTTTGTAGCTGCGCCGCTTTACCTGCTGTCTGATCCTCCATGTCTTTTTTACTGCAGGGAGCCTCGATGTAGCCAAACTCCGTCATTGTTTTTAAGTCTATTAGCTTCGTTGTGTTGATGCATTTTGACCTGCTTCAATTTTCCGCCGCAACACGCAAACTTTCCCGTCACTCAGTGCGTTATAGTTCAACATCGCTTAGGATTTGTTGCTGCGCGTTTGTGCAGTTTGAAAGAAAGAAGAGACCAGCGGCAAAGGCTGAGAAAGGAGATGCAGGTGATCGGTATCGGCAACAAGAGCCAATGATTGCCGATCATGCACTTTTCACTGAAATCGGCCCGATTATGATTGGTGGCCGATTGATCGGCACACCTCTACTTTATTAATAAATCATCAAAAAATATATATTTATTTTGTAACACAACTGCAGAAGAAACAACTCTGCTGGACTACCCTACACTGCACCATTTGACTACATGAAATAAGCGTACAGGTTTAAAAACAACAATTTTTAAAAAGCAAACCATCATCTATTGATCTAAAGAAGCTCAACTGATAAGAATCTTAGTGACATCAGTTTAAGGCTGTGGAGCTTCAGTCAACCACTAACTGAAAGCCCAGACTTAAATCCAATTGATGTCATATGCTAAGGCCTTCAACAGGTTACCCACAATCAAAATCTGAGAAAGCCGTTCAGCAAAGAGGGATGGGCTACAACTCGCTAAGTAGTAAAAAAACTGCAAACGACTGAATACTTTTAATTGGACGTTTCAAGTAGACAATTCGTCAACACAAACCTGCTTGTGACAATGATGACATCCTCAGAGATGTTTGCCATCTCTTTGATGGTCAGGTAGCACATCCTCCTCAGGGTTTGCTAAACATCAGAGAAAACCTCGTTTAGATCAGATATGTGACGTTATTTAACCCAAACAATTAAATGGACATGTCTTACATCATTAGACTGGAACAGCCTCGTCATCGCAAAGAAAGCCTCAGTGGCTTCGGTGGTCCCAAAATGCTCTCCCTACATAAACACAAGGAAGAGAGTGAATAGTTACTTCTGTCGTTGAAATAAATACAATGCTCAGAGGACAAACAAGAGTAAATATCTGTCATTTTTACCTGATTGAGAAGGTAGATGATCTTGGTGAGGATATGGAGACATCTTCTTGGATTGATGGGAGTCTCATTGAAGATCCGTGCCTGTAAATGAAAACACACCACATGGATTGGAACCACTATCTCCTGGTTACAGATGAAAGTCCAGAGCTTATGCTCAAAATTACCTCTTGCAAAACTGCACTCTTCTCCAAGTGCTGGAAAGGGTTTGAGCCACTTCCTAAGAGACAAAATAAATGAATTACAAGAAGGATAGGGCATTACTGGTTACTCGAATACCATAAGAAAAAAACGGCATATTGTACTACTAATATGTATAGCAGCTAAGTGACAGGATCCTGTCATTGCATTAGCGTGAACAGCTAATGCAATGACATAACCGTAGACTTGGTAAAACATAATTCAGAATTAAGTGTCACCACAAACAGTTAAACGTAAACTCGATAAAGCTGCAGTGCTGATTTGCTTTTGCGCTTTAGGTCAGAATATGTCTATAATGTTCCACTTAAACCGTTGTCCATGGTCCGTTTGGTTAGCTAGCAAGCTAACAAACGAGCACTTAGCATTTACACGTACTGTAACGTGTTTCAATCGTAAAACTTATGCCTTCATATTCATATTTAAATGCTTACCAGACTCTTCGTCCTTCTTATCAAATTTTTTAATCATTTTAACTGGAGATGACGGCAGCAGATGCTCTCAGCCTTGGAAATACCAGGAGCTACTTCCACGTAGCCAAAAGCAGACTGGCTTCCTGTTGGGGGGCGTCCACGTCGACGGAAATGACGTCATATCATTCCAACTTTTAAAACAGCAGGGGACGCTGTTGACAGTTTTTTTTAATTTCTTTTTATTTTATTTTTTAACTACTATAAAAAGCTTAAAATACGGTGTAATTGAAGTTGCAATTTTAATTCTGTTTTTGTTTTGCCGTTGTTTAAACAAAAATAAATCAATAAAGTCAATGGAGTTCCAAATCTTGCTTTTGGGTCATCTTTTGCTCTTCGTGTGACATGCGAGTTATATATTTATAAAAATCCCAGAAGCTTCTGTAGTCTCATTGTTACTAATAGGATTCAAGCCATTTAAGCACTGATATAATGTTAATCATAAAGATAATAAAAATATTGAGTATACCTCAGGTTTTTGATTTATCCACATCTAGAGTGCAGTTGCTCAAAATAACCACAGGATGTCAGCATTTCTCAGCATCGTGGTCTAAGAGGGTGTACAATTTAAAACTTATACAGAAACCCAGCTTTGTATTTTATCCAAGTAGTTGAAAATATTAACCAATAGCAAATTTTATACTTCAATCAAAATGTTAAAACATCACATTTAGGTAATTTTTATATACCATTGTTATTTTTTCTGCATGGAGTTTGCATGTTCTCCCTGTGCATGCGTGGGTTTTCTCCAGGTACTCCGGTTTCCTCCCACAGTCCAAAAACATGACTGTTAGGTAAATTGTCCGTAGGTGTGCATGGTTGTTTGTCCTGTATGTCTGTGTTGCCCTGCGACAGACTGGCGACCTGTCCAGAGTGACCCCGCCTCTCGCCCAGAAGGTCAGCTGGAGAGGAACCAGCAACCCTCCCGACCCCACTAAGGGACAAGGGTGTCAAGAAAATGGATGGATGGATGGATGGATGGATGTCATTTTTTTAATATTAAGATTTGAGAATGGGAGCTTTATCCGAATGTACCTTTTACTGCCATCTAGTGGCCAACATATCTGTATCTGTAACGAATCTGTATTATCATTTATTTATTTTATTATTATTTTAAGACAGAGTAATGCAGATTTATTGATACCAAAACAGCGAAGCTATAGTTTTATAGAAAGTAAAGTCCTATTTCTCATCAATTTATTATGTAAAGCACCTTGCCTTGTTGCAGAAATGCACTATACAAATCAACTTGATTAACTGATTCGTCCATAGGTTATTCTTGCAAGGTCACGGGGAAGAATGAAAATCCAATTGATGTCATGTGACATCACCTGGCCACCTGTCCAGGCTGACAAACACAAAGGACAAGTAATCACACAAAAGCATCGTTTTAGAGTAATTGATTATCCTTCTAGTCATGTTTTGGGACGGTGGGAAAATGTGTTATGTATCTCATTGTTTAATATATGGAAAGAGGCAGTTGTGTGTAGTTACATCTGCTTTATTTCAGGAAAAATAATCCTTTATTGGAAAGTAGAAAAATAAGAGACATCTGATGACAACATACATTCACATGCATTTGCATTTTACTGTATTCATGATCTCTACAGATGATTTGTACTGTATTTTATTGTCAGCGAGTTGTTTGTGCCACTGTTTCGTGGGAAATTTGAGTAAAGAAAAACATTACACATAAAAACAAAACAGCAACGGCATTAATGCTCTCCGTAAAACACCAAATCTAAATATGGGCAAAATCCTACATATCTCAATATTTTTCCTAACTTACTTTGCAGAAATTAGTGCGCAAAGCTAAAAAGAAACAAAAAAAGCAATCGATAGATTGTTTTCTGGAATTAAGACCCTTTATATCCAAGCTAATCACGTGACTTTACTCATATGGCACCATATAAAATAGTACTTCTCAAAACTGCAAAATTAAGAATTGTTCATGTTTATCCTACAAGATTAAAATTTAAAATATTAAAATCAAAAGTAATTTAAGCCAATTAAGCGTCATCATAAGTAAAATTAAAAAAAAAATAACTCAGTCTATATCAAATATTCAATTTGATGTATTTTAAAACTAAATTTAGTCATCTTCAGCGCCGTTCCAAACAGTTAGGTCAAATATCGGACAGGTTTCTCGCTGTGCTTTGAGTTGTACAACAAAGACGATGTTAATTCACAAACATTGAAATCACCGCGGTTATGACATGGTTTCACCTGTTAGCGTGGACATTTTTAATGTCCCCCTAGAGAGACAAGCTGTTTATTTGAGGAAACAAAAAAAAGTTATTGATTACATTTAGCCATTGCTCTCTGCCGAGTCAAAGTTTCTCCGCGTTCCCTCATTTCCTCCGTCCAATCTGCGCCAGGAGTCGCGCGTTCTCCGCCGCTTTCGCGCGCAGGTTCTTGGCTTTGGCCACGTCAAAGAGGACGTTCATGATGTTGGTTGGGACGTCCAGGGACAGGGTCAGTCTGCTCCTCCGGTCCCCTTTCATGTTGTTGCGGAGCATCTGCCCTCTGAGCTTCGTCCGGCTCATGAAGCGGTAGTTCGCGGGACTTGAAGTCCTTTTTTCCCGACTGGACTCTGCGGAGGACGAGGCGGTGGACGAGGAGAGATAGTCCGCGGACTGCAGGAGGGAAGCCCAGGCGTCCACGGGGGAGTAGCCCGGCTCGCCCTCCTCACTCCCGGCCCCCAGAGCCACGTGGTCGCTGCACAGGAGGTCGGAGCCGCTCTGGTAGAGCCGCAGGCACAGGCTGGAGGTCGGTGCGCACAGGACGGAGAGCAGCAGCAGAGTCTTCAGGGACGACAGCATGCTGTGTCCTCTGGGACCGAAAGGAGGAGGAAAACGAAGCGTGGAGGGTGGGAATTAGTTCACGCTACTCTTTCTCTACTTCCAAACAGTATATAAAATACTTTTTACAAAAGAGAAACAGCCCACTTTTACTTTTTGGTGCGAGCAATATTTGAAATATAGCCTTTTTGTTTTTAGTTAACCCCAATCTGATGAAGAGAAATAGGTCCCCAACACAAATGCATGCAAAAAAAACAACAACAACAAAAAACAAACATACCTCTCTTGTCCTATGATGAAGAATACTCTTTTGGTTTGGAACCAGCCTGGAAAGAGAAGCCAACAACCAGAAATCTTCCAGGCAATTTCTGAATTTCAAAACCCCCGACAAACTATCAGTGTTTGGAGATCAACAGTGCGCTCAGTCTGTCTGCCCGGCAGAGTGTCTTCCTGTCCATTTCATTTAGTAGAAGACTTCAAACTGCAGCCCTACGCCAGCAACAACGTCATTCCTTTGACATTTTGGTTTTTCTCCGAGCCGTCCCATTGGTCGTCATGCAGTGATGTAGTGGTTGAGGGGGGGGCGAGGTGGGGGGGGAGAAAAAAATAAAAAAAGTTGCAATCTCTTTTTATGGACAGCAGTCATCACGACTTAGAAAACCCGACTTTGAAACGAGAAAGCTTTAAACCTGTCAGCACCATGGAGAGCTCTCTGTGAGCCAAAAATTTCTTATGTTACAGCAACAGATTTCGATGGATTTTACTATGAACGTATGTAAGAGAAACTAGTGATGCTTTTTTAAATATATGAAGTATTATATGTTTTTCAAACTGTGTTATGCTTTCTGTTAATCTCCTTTTATTTTCTAGGATTGCTGGGCAAACAAAGGTGGTTTATTGTCCAAGAAGAGAACAACTCTGAACTGGTTTAAGGCTGTAAGACTGTAATATGCTCTGCTCTACACCATTCCATTGTAACTTTTGTTACAATGTTACAAAGGAATGGTGTAGAGCAGAGCATATAGGAGCTACAATTATAGTTTTGTTGATGTAACTGCAGGAAAGTGTTTGTCCAAAGAACTGAACAAGTGAACAAACTTTTTATACATTTATATATATTTTTTGGTAAAAGACATTTAAAACAACTATTCTCCACTATCCCAACAGAAAACATTATAGCTATTCATTGTAAACAAATGTTCAAAGTTAATTCAGGTATGAAAACTCTTTATATTGCTCAAGTTGAGAAGAAAGACCATTTTCTTAACCAATTTGATTATAAATCCTTGTGGTAAGGACTAAGGTCGTTTTTTTGTTTTACCAAGAGTTAATTTATGAAATAAAACTCTAGGGATTCCCACATTAAAGCTCATGCAACAAGACCAAATAGGCATTAAGATATGTTTATCACATCACAGAAATATCAATGTATTAAAATGTTTTTTGTAAACAGATGGAGGTGTGGTGCTGTGAATTCAAGGCATAAAAAGTGATAAGGTGTTTGCTAGGACTGAACAAAATGAGGAGTTCGTCTCAAAAAAGCAAGCCAAAACAAAAAATAACTTTTAGGGAAAAAAAGGAAAAAAAAAAGTTTATTTTTTTCAGTGTCATAAATTGTAGTTTGAAGAGAATTACACACTAACCTACAAGATAGCAAAACAAACATAACAGAACCAATGATGGTAAAGACTGAATCAAAGACATGACTTTTATTAACTTAATTTACTTTCATTCATAAAAACCGAAGAATTCACAGCTCTATTAATTACACACTGTGACTGAAGACGTAAGCGTCCTCCTACTTCCCCTTCCCTGCAGTTGATCTCTAAAATTGATTTGCACGGCCCTCTTCAGTATCATATCTTCTGCGTTACAGTTCTATAAGATACTTTGCAAGTTCCTGTACAACAAGATCTCTTATTTTTAATTGTTTTTATGACAAAAGTGTCAATATTTGGGATGATTCACACAAATGAGTCGGCCATATGAGAAATGTCTGATTGTTCTACTGTTGAATTGTTTCCCCGTTTCTTTTGGTGCAACTAAATTATGATTTAATTGCAGTAAGAATATGAAACAAAGCTGTCAGGAGGTTAATAATTGTTCAGCACATTCACCCAACCCCAAAGAAAAGTTCCACCCACCTCAACATCCCTGCTTTATAGATCTAAAGCTACATTTCTTTCCTCTTCAGAGTTGTGTGACCTTGCATTGGTCAGTCATTCAACATCCCAATAACGAGTCGACATTTGTGTATGCAATGAGGTAAAATGTGAAAAAGTTTAAGTGTACCTCTGCCAGGCACTGCATGTTGGATATTTGCAAAGCATTTTGGAGAGTGGGAGTAGATCACGGGGGCAGAATCGTGACCAACGCGAAGGAAGCCCGAGGGTGATTGCTCATGTAAGCATTTTCTGATAACTTGGTCATGTTTTCTACTTTTAGTAATCAACCTAAGACCCATCCAATCAGACATCTTCTGATCTTCTTAACTCTTCTGACAGAAATAGTGTCAGAAGAGTTAAAATAATGCCTCAACTTTCCTATCTCCGCCTTCCCACCGTGGTTTAATGTGTTTTTAAAACGGAGGGAGAAGGTCCCAGTTAATGTGCGCCACCCCTACATGAGCGCCCACACGTTGGAATCCCCTGCCACAGCCGAGACTGTGGTTGGGCCCCTGTTGGCCTCTCATCTGGCTCCCAGCCCGGCCCACTACACCCCCCCACCAAACAAACATATGCGGTGATGACAGAGACAGCAGGGAATCAGCCACCGGCTTCGTATTTTTGCAGACTGCGTCATGTAGGGCTTGAGAAAGGTGACCGCGATCTGCAGTAATTGAGGCGAAAACGAAATCAGGTGTAGTAAAAATCACACACATAAAAACAGTTTTATTGTTTTTATCAGTAGCATTAATTAGAATCACATAAAAAATAAAAATAACTCAATTGACGTCAGTCACTTTCACCAATAAAACAAATAGAGGAAAAAGTACAGGCTCTAGCGTACTGTTGCTCACATTTCCATTCTGTCCACTGGTGAAAGTTCAGAAATCAAACTGCTTTCACAAAAAGAAAAAAACATCTATAAATAAAAGAAATACAGGTAACAAAAACCGTGTATCTTCAGGAACACCACACTGATGGACAGGAATCGAGCCAAAGCTGAATTTTCGTCACTGCATCAGCTGTCTGAAGGTAGGTCCTCCATCAGAGCTGACCGAGTTTCTATAACTCTGCTCTCTGTTCCACATAGACTCTCACAGTCCTGTTTAGATGTGAATCGGTTTTGGTTGCCACCACAGCCGCCGTATACAAAAGGCCTGCATTCCCCCGACTGGCCGTGGAAATACCAGACCAGAGCGTATTCTGAACAAGCTCCTTCTGACATTGGTAGCAAACAGCGATTTGTCACTGAAAGCACAAGTGAAGTAAAGAAGAATCATTTTGAGGAGAAAAATGTGGGACTTGCCATATAGCTACATTTAAACATTTAACTGATTTACAAACTCCATTTGGATTCATTTTTATACATAAACACTCACAGACACACAGAAAGAAAGTGTAGCAGAGGAGGAAGGAGAAAATGAAGACATAAGGAAGAAAGGAAATAAAGTTGGGACAGAGAGTGAAGTTTGGATATGGAAACATTTTTTTGAATTTTTCTTCAGCAGCTAAGAGAACAAGACTATAAGGCCAGCTCTATCATGAACAACTAGTGGAAGAATTCAGAATAAAACCACATTGCATGACCCTCATCCAATTTGTCCATTAGTGAGAGATTGTTTATTGACAGGCTACTGGATTTTAAACAGACAAAGGGACATTATCCCCACCAACAACCCTTAGACAAGTCTTTGCACAGGTTTACATGTCAACGTACAAGAGGACATTTTTTAGGGTTTCACAAATTTCAGTATTGAAAGTTCTTAGAGAGTCAAGATGTGAAAAATATTTTCCAATAGTGCCAAATTAGAAACCAACTTCAGCATCATGTACAGTAATTGTTGTTTCACATACAAACCCAGGTAAAAATTTCAAATTGCGTCATTATTGATAAAAAAAGATAAGCAAATTGGAGGAAGTCAATTAAAAACCTCATTGCACACCTACTGCGTTTATAATGAACATAAGAATGAGACCATAAAGAAAATGATTGTTGCTGCTATGTAGGTTATTAAAATGTGTTAAGTTTTATTCTGTTGAATTAATTTTCACATCGCACCCCATGACATGTTCTCTATTTGTCGCTGTATTTACTTAAAACGATGAGCCAACAAGTAGAAAATTATGTTTTAGGCTCAGATACTTAATAGCACACATACATTAAAGCATAAACTGTTTCATCTAATTTTTTTATGTATGAAAAAGGGTTAAAGTAAAAAAAAAAGAAAGACTGAGCAAATAATCAAAGGAATTGGCTGAAATGGGAAGAAAATTGGAAGTCTTGGCCACTCACCATCCTCCGTAGAGCCAGACACTCGTCTTCTCTTCCTCTCTCTCGACTTCACAGCCCATCCCTCATGAGAATCTAAAGACAGAAATGCGTCTAATCAGAAGCTGAACATTGCGCTGAACTCAGCCATCAAAGACGAACACATAGCCGCTCTCTTTGGACCAGCACCTAATGAGCGCCAGCGGCATTTTGGACTCATTTGAATGCCGTATGAGGGTGTCGTGGAGCGTCCTTTCATTCATTTTTCAACATTGTTATGCAAACTTTAAACTTAAAGTTCTGGGGGAATTCACAGCTAATATTTAGATTTTTGAAGAAACCTTCAAATATGACAAGCAATCAATTTCTTATTTATTTTTTTTTTTTAAAAAAGGGGGAGATGGAGTTTATAGTACTGAAAAAACAAAACTAATTTACTAACTGTATTTGGGAAATGTGCATTAAGACTTCAAAATCAATTGTTTGGTGGTCACAATAAAATTCAACTAGATTCAACTAGAGCAAAAAGTACATTAACATCAATGTAGTTGCAAATAACTGTAGGTTGGGAGGAAAATTGTGCATTGTTGTTTTTTTTTTAAATTGCAAATAAAAATCTGCAAAACCTGATGCACATTTGTGTTTTGGTCACTCAGAGTGAATGCTTTGCAGAACCACCTTTTGCTGTGGAAAAGTTAAACATAATTTGAGGTCTGTTTCTCCTTTACTCTTCTACAGAGCAACATTTCCCCCCCTCAATCGCTCATGAAACAGTCAAACACGAAACTGCTTTGATCTACACAATGTCTTTGTAGTTCTGGCTTCTATGTTCTGGATTTAGCCTCTATCACCCTTAAAAAAGACTAAATTGAAGTGAGAGAACAACAAAAATTTTGCACTGGATGGATTATTTTAAATCCTTCAATTGCGGCAGTCGGATAGGCGAGTCTCGGATCAGATTTTTGCCCGAGGGTGGATTTTTCAAAGTGCAAACACATCAAAATTTATGCAAGAGAAACCCAACTGAGGTGATTTGATTGCCGTACCAAAAGATATGTTACCTTATCAGTGGTAAAGCAAGAACACAGTGCAGATCCTGGTTAAGAACAATAGTTATGTAATTCCATGTATAATTTCATAATTACCATGGAATGGAAATATTGGTCAAATGAATAAAATGTTAAATATACATTCATGTGTTTTCATAGTCATGTTAGTGCATATTGATTTTTTTTTTAACCTGAAGCTAGAATTATAAATAAACCAGGAAGTGATTTCTGCCTGTGGATGTTTTCTCATTAATTGGTTTCATGGAGTGTGACTTGATAACAAAAAGTTTATATTTACATTTCTGAAACATATGTTACGCCCATGACGCATTTCCCATTTTTAAATCGAACTACGCTCACCTACTTCACGTTATCAGAACCAACCAGAGCGCACTAATGATACCATTTGCTTGAAAATCTCCACCACCGTAAAAAAAAAAAAAAAAAAAGAGGAACCACAGACAGGACATTTTAAATGTCCACCACACATCTGCTCCACATAAGTTTGAGTTGTGTGCTCATTTACTCCCACTTTTGGTCACACTGTAGCTGAGCAATCTGTGAGCTTGGCCAGAGGGTTCAAATCTGCTGACATTTGTGTTGCAGTTTTTTTTTTCTTACCAGTGTGATTTCGTGAGCTCCTGACTTCTTCCAGATTCAGTGGAAGAGTACTTGGAATTTCTTCCATGTCGCTGCTGGATTCTTGTTTTTGAAAGTCGTGTCTCGTCTTTCCTTCGTGACGTTCGGTCCCAGTAGAGATGGCTATTGTTAAATCCCTGGGCGTATTGGTAGTTTCGCCACCAGTTACTACGTACGACGCGTCCGGATCCACAGACTTTACCATGAACTTGTATTCCAGCCCTGAAAAAACCAAAGCAAAAAAAGTGACACAATCAACAGTATATTATCAAGTAACATACCAATTTTAATCCTGGACATCTCTTGGGAAGAAAACTGTGGTGTGAAAACATAAAAGTTGACAAGAAAATGTCACGGTTGACTTGTAGGTGAACAGAATTTTTTCAGGGGGAGGAGGTGTCCCTCTTAATCGTAGTCGCGTGTTTGTGAATGGCTTTACTGTTACTGGCACCATGGTGTGTGTTCCTCTGAGAGAACATAACAGATGGCTCAACGCACAGGGGTGCCATGTTGCTGCCACAGGAGCTTGACAGCAAACAGCCACATACACACACACACACACACACACACACACACACACACACACACACACACGCTCACATGCACACACCAACATGCACACAGACACTGTCAGAATACGTAGACCTCCCTGAAGGAACATGTTTATTCAGTTTTGGACAAAATACAGAGTGAAGTAAATGCGTAAAGCATGGCTTCGGCGCCGTGGAGCCTCTTACCGCACTTTTCAACCACCTCCTGGTTGACGAGCTCCTTCACTTCTTCAGCCTTCACAAAGATAAAAGCAGCATATAGGTGGTCAGTTATTCAAAAAGTTTTTTTTTTTTAAAAAATATGAATGGAAATATTCAGCTGACATACTGATAGTCCAGGTTCTCCTTTTTCCCCCTTTGTTCCTTCCATTCCCTCTGAACCCTGGTGGTAACAAAACATGAGCACTTTCACTTCAAGGATTTCCAGAATGTCACATAAACACTAAAATGGTACAATTGTACATACAAAAAATACTATAATTTTTTTTTCAAAAACAAACATTTCTAACCTATTTTCAACCACTCTAAGTCGTTGCAGCAGCAACACTAAGGGATACTTTTACATAATACAAACTAAATTTAAATCAAGTCCCCATGCTAAATCAAACATGAAGAGTAACTATTTCTTTGACCACTACACAAATTTAGTAGCAAAAACCTGATAATATACCGGTTGTTCTTAGCTTTTTCAAAAATGAAGTGTAAAAATGAAATATTATCTACACAAAACTTTTTGTTAAAAAAAAGGAAAAAGAGAATATTTTTAGTTATCTTTATGCTTTTTGAAAGGCATAACTAGAACTCTCAGTAGACCTGGATAAACCGCTGATATAAGGAATGAACAAACAGCTTTCAAGTATAGATCTCACAGTTTCTCCTCGCAGTCCTTGGGTTCCTGGTACCCCCCTCTGGCATGGCCTCGTTTTGCCTCTCCTGCCCTGCTCACCCTGTTTAGGAAAAGTACAAAGAGGAAAACGTATCTTTTACACAAAGCCTCCCCCGCAAGACAAAACCCATGACACCCAGTCAAATGCAGAACCGCTCCACACTTGTGAGAGACGGATCAGTTTAGATGCACCTTTGGAATATCCTCATCAGTATTTTCAAGACACTCTGCGTTAACACGGAAAGTCCGGTAATTGTTGCTGAAAGGATATAATTGAGTAAGATATTACTTGAAGGGTGCAGACGAGAATAGATCTCTGTGTGTGTGTGTTAATTTGGGACGTGTCTCCGCTGTCTTCAGAGCGCCGGCACGCCTAGCACACGCTGTCGTTCCCTCACGAAGGCACGATGATGACTGTAATCAAGCGCCGCTCGTCCCCCATCACCGTGTCACACATTCAGTCCACCCCGTTGTGTTTTTACATGAAGTGGAGAAATTTAGTTGGCAAATGAGAATATTTGGGAGAGAGTCTGTTTGACTCAAATAACACTCTGTTGGATTCTCTTTTTTTGGGGGGAGGGTTATATTTTGTAATTTCTGTTAAATGGTCATGAGTAAACATTTAGGGATATGTAGCAAAAAAAAAGTCCAATCTAAGGTTAAGGTTGCATTTTAGAAAACGAGAATTATAAAGACAGAAGGGTTTAAGCTCAGGCTAGAATAGGCTGTCTATGTGATGCACGACTTAAAACCGGGCGACATTGTTGGCTTACGGTGTCGATACACAGTTCAAGCCACATGATACTTAATTTTACTGCAAATAAGTACTAGTTTAAATGAATGAAAACACAAACCACACAGCCCCAAAGATTGGGTAAAGTACCTTGGGTCCCATATCCCCACGAGAACCAGGGGCTCCGGGTGGTCCCTCGTCTCCATCTAGTCCCGGACTGCCAGCTGACCCCTTGAAGCCCGGAAATCCAGGGAAACCTGCAGCACCCTAAATTGGGCAGAATAAATATTGATGTTACAGAAAACTATAAATATGTATTCAGTGTAGTGTTACACTGAATTTGCAAACCTTATCCCCTTTCTCTCCTGGGTCACCATCAGCACCATTGGTCCCTCCAACTCCTTTGTCCCCCTAAGATTTTATACATACAGAAAAAAATTAGTGCGTGCATCTCTGGAAATGCTGTTGAGTGGAAATATGAGTGGATTTGTTGTGTCCACCTTGCGTCCTGTGAGTCCATTAAGTCCTGGTAAACCTGCACTGCCAGGCACACCTGGATCTCCCTGTTTAGGGGATGAAAAATTTGCTGCTTGAACCGTTTCATACGTTACATTTCAGCTACAAACCCAAATGTATTTTATTGGGATTTTATGTGGCGGATGAGCACAAAGCAGAGCATAATTATTAAGCTTAAGATAAAATATACCTAAAGTCACATGAACTTTTCCACATTTTGATTTCCTACGACACAGTTTAGTCTTTGATGTCACGAGAATCATAAAGCTAAAGCTAACCTTTTCGCCGTCTAGCCCGGGATTACCGGTGCGTCCAGGAAAACCTCTGAAACCCTGGGAAAGGTTGAGGCAAACTGGAAACTCAATCACACCAGGAAACAGGAAAGAGAACACTGAACTACAAAGACAGAACAAATGTCTAGACCTTTTCTCCCTTCTCCCCCATTTCTCCCGGTAGGCCAGGTTCTCCTGGATCGCCCTGTGAAAAACAGATTAATCAGATACACAACAGTAATAAGAGGCTTCATCTATTTAATCCACATCTATAAAATGCCATACTGCAATAATCTTTAGCAAGAATTGTGAGACTAAAACTTGTCAATATTTCGATTGCATTAAAAGGAATTGCAATTAATGTCCAGCATATAACTCGTAACGCACATTTTTAAATTCACATAGGGATTCTAATGAGACAATGAGAAGCCGATAGCATGATAGCAGCGGTTTTATTCAAGTTTAGTACTTTTGCTTCATAATACCTGATCACCCTGCATGCCTTGAAGTCCAACATCTCCTTTGTCACCTTTTTCTCCATCCACCCCATGCTGTCCATTGAGCCCCTACAATGAATAAAAAAAAACTGGAGTTATTGCACATCATCACTTAATTAACTTCTGGTCAATAACTCTGTTAAAACAGACTTATTTTACCAATTGAAGATTTAGAAATTACTACTGATTTGTTACCATCTCTCCATTCAGCCCCGGCTCTCCAGATTCCCCCTTTGAAAAATTGCGACCATCTTTATCACATCTCTGTCAAACAGCAATGCCCACTGAATCTCATGTTGCTGCATGTCATGCTTACTTTCTGGCCCACCGGCCCTCGCGCTCCAAATCGGCCCAGTGCCCCTTTAGTGCCCGCATCCCCTTTAAGGCCCTGGTCAGATTGATCAAAAATGCGTTCATGTAACAAGTAGTCAGAATTCAGCCACTGAGAGTGAAACTTAAGTCGTTACCTTTACTCCTGGAGGACCGTCCTCACCCTTCTCTCCTTTATCTCCATCGAAACCTGGTAGACCCCTCTCCCCCTAAAACAAAATTTCCAATACCTTCTTTGTAGTTCTTTTAATACGATCACTACCGCAGCCAAGATGATTTTCTCCCCCCTTGTCAGTAGATTTACACATGTTTTTTCTGAATATAAGCGAGTTGTAAAGCTGCTAAACTGTTTCTCCAAGTCACAGTTCCAGTAAAACATATAACATATATGTTACTTATAAATAAGTCTTTTTTTTTTAGGATGCTGCTTGAATAAACATAATGGATTCTTTTTATCAATTATGGATCATCTGAACACAAACTGCATACATTAGCAGAAGACCATTCAGAGGAATTCTGGCTAATAAATTTGTCGTATTCTTGAAAACACAGTTTTCTTCATTTTGCAGAAACCAGGTTGTGAAGTCACAGCCTTTTTTCTACATATAGATTAAACTAGAGGCCTGCAAACTCCAAAGTGTGCCATGAGCTGTTCTATAGAATCGAAAACAACCTTGAAAATACTTCAAACACAATTTAATTTGCTTTGCAACAGAAGAAAGGCCTACACAATAAAGAGGATCTCACCGCGTCCCCTTTGGAGCCCTTGAACCCGCGAGGTCCTTGAATCTGAAGTACGCTCCCCTGCAGGATGGTATTAATTTGTGAAGTCATGTCAGAAATAAAAAAAAAAAAAATTTAAAAAATGGATTTGGTCAAAAAAATCATCATGCAAACTGTTTTGTTTTTGGAATATGAAGGCAAAGCCTCTTTAAAATTTCAACTGAAACGAATACAGTGTGTGTAAATTTCATACTCTCTCTCCTCTGAGTCCAGGTACGCCGCGGTCTCCCTGAAAAGAAGCGGAGCTGCGACTCACATATTACGAAATGCAATCATTTTCATCTGAAATGTCAATAGATGTTTCATATTTCATGACTCTTTGCTTCTGAAAAGCAAAATTCAGCATCGTCAAACACACAATCTACCGTTGACAAATCTCAAAAGACTCACAAATAATTCCTACAATTATTGACAGAATCGCTCATTGAAATCTAGAGAGAAAATAAATACATGAGCAGATGACTGCCAAAAAAAAGATGAAGACGAATAAAAAGATGAATAAAACATAACTTTTGGCCTTGTGAGTACATTTTAAGGCCTTTGTGTTTAGATTTAATAGAGAAATCATTTCAATGGGTTATATTGTACTTAAATATTTGGAGGGGGAAAATATCTGCAAGTCACTCTGGTCTTTGAGTTAGAGGGGAAAATGCAGTAGTAATATATTATTAGGTCGACGGTTTTGAATGACTTAGATTGAGACTTAACTTAAAATGAGACAACAGAACCTGCACTGTAGCAAAGAACAAGACAAAGAGAAATGAAGCATTTTTCATTCTGACACCACTTTACAGATAAAGCAAGTCTTCTGCATACCTACATAGTTTTTTTCTTTTTTGTTGACGTAATCAAATAGTTTTTCCACAACATGCCCATATTTCAGTCAGGAAATGAGTCTTAATCTGTCATCTTGCCTCAGTGATATCAGTGTCATAATGACAATGGAAACATCCTCCTTACATCCCCTATCAGCTTTAAGATGACAAATTCAGTGTAAATTAAGACAACATAAGGGTTTATCTGCAGCATCATTAAGCAGCTACTTTACCTTTCAACCACAAAATGCTCCATAATCCATAAGGAGAAAGTTTAAACTACATGGTAGCAGTTTTATTCATTTATATATATTTTTTGAGTGATTCCTTTCGATACATCCATCATGGTTTATGGGATTTTAACTTCGTTTTGGTTCTTGGATTAAAACTTTTTCTGCTTTATTTTCTCAGGTATTTTTTTCTTTAAATCACAAGACAAACATTTGAGCCCACTGAACACTTTATGTAATAAAGCAGAAAGCTCAATACTGAATTTAATAAAAGTAATGACTGTAAAAATATCCATCTTTGCCAACATGCATCAACACAAAATGTCAGCCACAAACATATCATTTTAAAAGTCTTTAAATTAATACCAGGTAATATCGTAAATGGCTCTTACCTTTTCTCCTTTGTTGCCACGTAAGCCTTTTGGACCCTGATTGAAGAATTGAAAAAAAAGGAGAAGAAAATCTATCAGATTGATTAGATATTTATGTCACTTACAAAAAAGAGAGAAGTTTCTCACAATATGACCAGGGGTTCCTTTAACACCTGCAGTTCCCCTTTCGCCCTGAAAAGAAAACTCTTTGTAAATATCCCATAAAGCACCAACTATGTTAAGTTAACCTATATAAACACATCAATAATAGACGATGAAACGATGCAGAGAGCTCACCTGTCTGCCTGAAGGACCAGGAACTCCTCTGGCACCAGGCTGACCTGGAATGCTGTCACCCTGATGAAATATTTTGGTACATTTGAGACGTTTTGCTTGCTTGATATATTTATAGTTTTTCAACAATGAAAATTCTAAGAAACTAAGAAATCAATCACCCCATAAATTTACTCATTATGTGCAAGACAACAACAAAAAAAAATCTCTAGATCACCGTTGTTACCTTTTCTCCTTTGACGCCAGGTACTCCAGAAAAACCCTTCAAAGAGAAGATGGTAAATTTGGTTCTGTTCAGGCAATCAGTCAGATGAAACGGTGTGAAAAGGCTGAAATGTTCCTTTAAAAAGTGGTGATTTTACATGAAAACAAAAACTAAAAGGTAGACGTCAGGAAGGCCTATTCAAAGTTCATCCTTGGCTTGCAGTAAGAAATGTTCTCATATTAATGTTTCATCTTGTTTACATAAAGTGATTTTATTTACCTTAAACAACAAGTAAGGTTGATTTGTTCACAGCATGAATGTGATTCTACCTAAAACCAAATGCAAGGGCAAGTCTATATTTTCAATTTTTTAAACTAATATCATCCCCCAAAGTCTTTAATGAATGGCTTGTCAGCTTTAATCATACAACTTTAGTTTTTTGTTATTGTTAAAATTGGTAATAAATCACAATTGATAAACAAACACAAGGTTTGTTTGTTTGTAATGACTAAAGTTAGCGTAAAAGACAGAAATTAGAAAAAGGAACGTTTCTTCATACATCAGGGCCTGGTGCACCTCTGGGTCCTGGGGGTCCAGTCGATCCATTCTTCCCTCTTTTCCCCCGTTCGCCCTACATCAACACACAAAGCTTTAACGGAAGAACTCTTTCCATGTTTTTTTTGTATGTTTCTATGTTCGTACCAATTTCATTCCGGAATGAAAAAGAATATTGAATTTCTCTGAAGTGTTTTTGAAGCTTAGTATATAATTGTTTACCTCTCTGCCTGGCTCGCCTGGATCTCCAGGAGGCCCCTTGAGTCCTGGGATACCCTGTATTCCTGCGTTTCCATTAATACCCTGGATGCCCTGCGCTCCTGGAGGTCCTGGCTCACCCGGCTCACCCTGAGGTGACAATTTGAGGCGTGTTAAAAAAAAAACGCAGAGAAGAACTGAAAGTTTGGAAGAACAAACACTCAGGTAGGCACTTGTTCCATGTAATGCGATTATTCGGCTCTTTTATCACATTTGAATAATTGCTTTCGGTTCAAGTCGTTCTCGCAAAGGAAAAGCTCAAGCAAAGATTTAAATGCGGGAGTGAGTCACAGGACCAATTAATTCCCTGGATTAAAGCTGCAATGAGAAACAAAGTCAATTAAAATTAATGTTAAAGAAGACTGCAGGGACTGATTGGTTTTCCAAGAATTTCTAAGTAAGCTATCAGTTAATTGCTGGTATAATATTTGTTCGTTTTCTTTTTAATAAGGAGGGAAATTTCACCTTTTGTCCTGGGGGACCGGCTTGGCCCTCTGGCCCTCTATGCCCAATACCTGGCTCACCCTAAAAAAGAAGAAGAAAAAAGCATCATCTAAACATAATGGGTTACAATTTTTAACAACTTTACCTTTTGTCCTTTTTCACCAATTTCCCCCTAAAAAAAAAAAAAATTGTCATCAGAACATCATAGTTGGGGAAATAAATTGAAGGGTAACTTTTTTACAGTAGCCAAATAAGCAAACGCAGAGGAATTTCACATTAACCCCCCCCAAAAAAACAAGGGTTGTCAGCATGTTTAACAAGGGGAATTATTAATGCCTGCTTTAATCTCTCTCAGAGTCGTACAGAAATAGAGCAGAGGAGACATCAAAGGCCCGGATTCAAATGGTGTTACTGACAGGCGAGACGGGAGAGACGCTCTCCCCGAGCTCTGATGTCATTTACTGATGCCATGTGGATCGGCAGCGGGGCAAGCCATGATATTTTTATGAACTTGTGGCACATTTCATTCAGCAAATGTTGACCTTGCTTCACGCTCCCATGATGATGACAACGCTTATTTCAGTGCGATCTGTGCGATAACAACAATGACTCGGTAAATCGTAACGGAACTGAAAAACTACTCACTCCCCCCCCTTTAAGTTTTATTTTATCCACAAACCTGACTGTATTTCTCTTATTTTATGGGAAAGACCAACAAGACATGCTGCAGATTGAACGGAATGAGGGCGAGTAAGTAGAACTTCAACATTTTCTTTACTCTTCTAGTTATATAATACTTGGTGTTGGTCCATCACATAAAATCCTAGAGAAATTGACATCATAAAATGTGTTACACATACAAATACGTTTTCAAAGCTCTCTGTTTTTTACATTTCTATGTTTGCAATTAAACCTAGTTCATTTGAATCACTACCATTGCATGTTTAAAAGAAAGAGTCAAAGCCATTAACCCTGAAAAGACGTTGCTAAATTAGCCCATCTCTCTGTGGTTGCAGGAAGGGCAGTGATGGCTCTTTAAATTGGTCTTGATTAAAATATCCCCCAACAGCCACCTGATGAACTGTCATTTTTCTTTTACATAATGTCAATCAATGCAACATCCGTGCGGTTAGTAATCAGAAAATAGAAAAGACGCTTCGGGGGACAGGAAGCAGTTTTCTGCAGGATGCAGCTGAACTCTGTCTCACATTAACGGTTGTTCACAACGATCAGCTAAAAAGACAAAACAGAACAAAACAGAAGATGTATTTTCATAATGTTTTACGTTCACTGATCTTCAGATGACTGAACACCTACAGTCATAACTTTTGGCCTCAAATTATGATTTTAAAATGTTCTTCCAGAAAAATACAACAAAATGTGCACAGGGGCAAAGTTATGCAGTTAAACTTTGCTGCTTTATACATTATGTTTTGTGTTATGTGTTATCCTTTTAATCTTAAAATAAACCAGTAGTCACCTTTGGTCCCAGCTTTCCATTCTCGCCTGGCTGCCCCTGTCACAGAAATGATTCAATGTAAATTGTTAACTAAATCTTTTCATTTTAAACATGCACAACACATTCAAAATGATGCCTTGGTGTAATTCATATCGCCTTCAAAGCAACGCTCTGCGATTAAAATATCACTACTGGGAGTAAATATATTGTGCAGGAAACTGGGGAAATGATTTTTAATTAGATTAATTACATTAACCAGTTGAGCAACAAATTAGATGGCTGAGGTAAAAATGAGATTGTTGGTCTAGAAACAATCTGATGTTTTGCTTCAGCTGTTTTGTCTACATAAATGTTTACTGGGTGAACTTTTTGATTTGGATTGAGAAGCAGGCCTCATTTGAATCATTAGTACCATCATCTGTTGCATCTTGATTAAACAGAAAAAGAAGAGTCCAGTTGTGTTGCATTGTATGTGGCCTATGTACTTTGTTACATTTTGCGAAAAAAATAATGTTTAATGGGATGAGTTTCCACAAATGACTTCTTGCACACAAACTTGTCCTAGTCTTCGCAGGGAATATATTAGTGTACTTAGGTGAGTCACCTTTGCGTTCTTACCTTCAGAAAAAAGTACTGTGGAGGATACGGGTATGGCTGTCCAGTTTCTTCACTGTAACCTCCCCCTCTTTCCCTCTCCATCTCCGCCCTCCTCCGTTCCCACTCCTCCCTCTCCCTCTCATAGTCTCTCTCCACTTCCTGTTCTGTTCTCTCGCCCTCCACATCTTTCTCCTCTTCCATCTTCTCTCTCTCTGTCTCACGTTCGGCCTCCCTCTCCTTCTCCAGCTCCTCTCTTTCCCTCTCCATTTCCAGCCTCTCCTTCTCTCGCTGCCTCTCCAGCTCCTCTTCGGTTTCTCTCTCGCGATCGACATCATCTTCCTCCGTCTCCCAGTTGTAGTCGCCACTCCTCTCCTCCTCCACCTCGTAGACCGGATCGGGGTCGGCATCTGGTTCTGCTACAGTTACTCCCTCAGTCAGATCATCTGCTCCAAACATCGTCTCTCCATTTGCATCACTGTATATCTCCTTCTCTCCCATTTCTTGCCTCTCCCTACTTGCATGGGCCTGAGCTTTGAGATTGTTGAGCTTTCGTCTCTATAAAAGCAGAAAGCAATGTATTTATAAGTAAAAGTAATTCAGAAACCCGTCGAGCTTTTGTTTGGCGCCTTGCTGATCACACACTTACCCTCCAGCTGCTGTAACCTTGAGCTCCAGAGGACGGATTCTGGAATTAAAATAGGTGGGGAATCTTATTCTTGTTCCACAGTGACCAGGAAATTGCATTTTCATGTTTGAAACTATGAATTTTTTAAAGGCGGAACAAGATGAGAAAATTACTTTCTGCATTTCCTTCGTCCGAATTCTTCCACCTGGAGCACCAGGCATAAATACCTGCAATGCAAAGCCATTGCCGTTGTTCAGCTATTAATAACTTTCATTTATCTTTTATTTCGTTGTACAGAAGCAGCTGAACCTTACCGTTGAGTCATGCCAAAAGCCGTCTCTTTTCACTCTGGTTTGAGGTTGAGGCGCCTGTAATGTGACCAAAACCTTTATTAAGCAAACTTCATATTGAACTGATGTGAAAAAATAAATCAATGCACTTCATTTCATATTGTTCCTTATTCCGAAATATTCACAATTCTTTTTTGGCATCTTTGGAAAAGCAAATTTGCAACTAAAAAACTAAGTTTGTTTCACGTTTCAGCTGAGGAGCTTCCTGCATGTTTCCAGCCACCCCACAGCATCTCAATGGGATCAAAACGTCAGCTTCCACTTGACCCATAAATCTACTTTTCCCAATTAGTTACTCAGGCCTTGGTAGATTTACTGTTACGATTTTGGGTTAACGACAACTTCCAGGATCCACTTCTGCTGCATCTGGCCTCATATTTTTTTCCGCTCAAGGACAATGCATGTTTGAATTCATTGAGGTTGTAAAGCATAGCAAGTTTAACTCCGTGCTTCATGTTCTTATTCTAGAAAGTTGTAAGGAGTCTCCATACATCTGTTGTCCGAATGATTAAATTCTAGGCTCGTCTATCCAAAGAACTTGATTCCAGGAGCCCTGGCATCTGTCTGGAAAACCTTAATGTGGCCCAATAAAACCTGAACAGATACCAAACTAGAAAAAAATCTAATTGATTTTTGTGTTTTGTAGACGAAGCCTTTGGGCATGTAACTGTTTGTTCTTAATCTCCTGCAATTCTAGACAGTTTTATTGATAATTTATGGTTAAAAAGATATTTGTAAATAATACCCTAAGATACAAGAAAAACTCTATTTTTATCCCGACTTATTTTGTTTTTTGTGTGTGTGGTGGATTTCTATAATAATAAAATTAAAAAAAAGACACACACTGGCTCATAGTATTAAATATTTTTACTTAAAAATACATGCACATGGATGTTAAAGACACACAAAGTAATGACAGACAACTTTCACCAGTGGAAACAGTGCTGAATCTATCTACATAATGGCTCAAAACACACTTAATGTCATTTTTACTTAAACACTTGAAAATTAGAGAAGCAACATTTTTCCCCATTTCAATAAATATAATTTTTCATTTAATTCTGAAAAATATATTTGAATTTGTCAGCGCGTGGTAAAGAGAAAATTAAATTACTAAAAGCCATTGGAATAATTAAATTTGGAGTCTAAAAAGGCCCAGAAAGGGAGGCTATGCTAGATTAACTGAATAGACAAAGTTTTCTCCATTAAAATGTTCCTTTTCAAAAATAGATCCTTTTTTAAGGCCATAGATTTGGATCATTGTCTCTGTATGGAAAGGAGTCTCCGCTTGTGAAATGTTGCTCAGGTTCAGGAATCTTCACCAGTGACTAGTTTTATAGTGTGTAGTCTGGGGAATTAAGAGATTTCCTGTTTAAAGAAATGAGAGAGAGAGAAGTATTAAAAGTAACTCAGGATTTTTTTATTAACTAAATATGATAAGATGAAAATTCTATAAACTCTACATTTTACAGTTTTGCGCCATTTCCAAGTCAAGCAAGCTATAAAACAAATTATACTTAATGCATGCTGCTCAAAATACTATCTTGTCCTATGGTAAACGTTTGTGCATTGTTACTGAAAACATGGATATGTGCACTGTTTAAACTGGTGAAATGTTCAGAACAAAGCATGATGCCAGCAATCCCACATGTCTCTTTGGCCTTAGTATCTAGCAAAAAGCCAAGTTTTTCCACATTTTGACATGTTAGAAAAAACAAACCACCAATGTATATTTATTTAATTCTATGTAGAGGCAATAACACAAAGTAGCACATAATAATGAAGTGTAAGAAAACAAACAATTTTTAAAATTTCTTACAAATACTGATGTGTTTCTTGGTCTTCATGGCTTTTTTGTTTTAGTTTGCCTTTCACTTCAGAATTACCCACTACTTTCAATGGTCCATTACATAAAATCTAAATAAATCACATTGCTTTGTAAAACGTCAAATGTTCAAGCAGCACAAACAGCTTTGCAAATCATTGCATTGAAGGAAAGTTTTGCATTCCAAGGCATGCAACAATTGAAGAGACATCCGGGTGAAATATAAGTCGATAAGATTTAAAATAGAAACTGTACCTCATCTGATTCTCCTGTTACTACCGGAGGAGTGGGCAGTGTCACCTCATCCTGGGTGTACAAGCAGAGCAAACTTAAAATTTGGATGTGAATGCGACAGCACAAAAGTGAAGCACCATACCGAGTAAAAATGTTGCAATTACAACTAAAAAGGCCCACACCATTCAAGCCCAAAAGCCTATTTTGCAATTTAAGCAAAGGTAAGTCACATCAGAATCTAATCGATCCTAATTTGCCCATTTTCCTTCTCAAACCATAAGGTTTTACGTAACGCTTCTGAGAAACAGAGGCTTAAATAGAAATCTCTTTTAACAGCTTTCTGCTTTGTGGAGGACAAGAATGAACAATGAAACGGTGAGCTTCCCTACTTACCTTATCTATGCTATCCAGAGATGGAGAAGAAGGTGATGTGGTTGTTGTGATAATCTGAGGGGAACAAAATTGAAAAGGAGCATTACAAACATGCTTTAATTTCAATCCCTCCCAGGTATAAAGAAGTGAGATGCAGCAGAGCATCATCCTGTATCTGGTGGCTGCAGAGTTTTCAATGATGGTGTCATAAAATATACTGTATAGTTGTGATAAATGTGAAGTTTTTGGTGTGCAGCATGCTGAGAAAGGCAAATGAGAGAGAAGGTCAAAGAAAACAGAAAGTGCTTTTGTTTATACTGTCAACTGGAAGTAACCTTGCAATGACGCAATAGGCTAAGCGAATGGCAACTTGCTTTCATTTCTGATTACATGAGACGGAGCGATTAAGAGACTCAAGTCCTAGAACACAAGTACAAGTCAAGACAAGTCTTTAGGGCTGAATTAAAGTCGTTCTACAGTCTAGGTACAGAAACATGAAACCATTCATCCACAATAATACATGTAGGTAATTTAAAGTCCATACATGCATTTCTTTAAGAGACAGCAACAGCAATACAAGGGATCCAGACCCTTTAAACTTTCATATTTTGTCACATTATATTCAGGAGGTTAAATTTACTTTATTGACATCTTAGTCAGATATTAAAAAGTAGCACTGGTAGCACCTAGTGGCAGCATCATATTACAGCGATGCTTTTCTTCAGCAAAGATCAGGGAAGTTGACTAGTTGATGGGAAGACGGATGAGTTCCAGGAGTTTCAACGCTTTACAGAAAATAATGTTTTTACCAACACACTTGTTTTTTTGACTGACCCTCTTAAGAGTTGAAAAACTTTCCAGAGAGCAAACTAACTTTCTCTGAATAACACTCAGGGGACATCCCTCAACTACATCAGAGGGGAAAAACAAAATAATCTATTCCTATATGGGGGTTTTCATTGGAACAAAAAGATAACTTTCATTTTATGGATGTGTCCTTGTGCATGCTGACCAAGCTAAAATGACACAGTATGCCATCCATAATGAGTAGCTACCTGTGCATCGGTTTCTCTGACGGTGGCTAGAGGACGACTGGAGGTTTCAAATGGGTCTGGACTTCGTGTGAATAGCTGTTCCTCCTGCAAATATTATTAAAAGACCATAATTAAATATAAGTTTTATTGTCAATTGTCTCAATCGTGCTTTGTTTTCATCCGCAGGACTTGGGAATTCATCTATTTAGGACTTCAAGCCACATGCAAAAAGAGGATTGAGCATATTTTACATTAAAAATGAATCATGACGTTTATACCCAGTCCAGCTGACACAGATGAGAGCATTCTGTTTGAAGCAAGTTTACCTCTCCCTTCTCCATCCCCTCCAGAGAGACTGTATATTCGTCTGGGAAAAGTTCTTCCTATTTCAAAGAAAGAAACAAAAAATTCTTTCATCATAACTTTTAAAACATGCACACCCTTGGTGCAAAACATACACAGCAGATGCAGTGAGCTGCACTGACAAACTAATTCAACCCTAATGATTAAATTCAGGTAGTGGGTGTGTCATTAATCAACGCTTTCCAGTATTTGTGTGGGCACAGATATTTTTGAGTCCCCAGAGATAACTGGAGGAGAAAAAAAAAAACCTCTTTATATCCCCGGAGCTTGAATCTGCAAGATAATCCACGTCATCAACATCACATTTAAGAGAAAGTTCCCAACCGAGACTGAATTACTAATTTGGTGCAACCACTGCTTACCTCGTATTCATAAGTATATTCTTCATCGTCATAGAAGTCCTCGTTTTCCTCTTCCTTTTGCTCGTTATTTATCTTAAGAAAGAGAAAAATTGCAATTAGCAACATTTACATCAGCTCTGTGATTGAGGAGCACAAAGTCAAGAAATCGCAAAGCAACCCATCGATTAAGTCAACTTTTTAATTGGAAGCACATAGATATTAAAACAGACATGCTCCATATTACATAGGCATCATCCATACAATCCTGTTAATTGAGGGTGTTATAACAAGAATTAGTTATTTAGTCCTAATTTATTAAAATGTGGTTAAAAGAGCTATTATTTATTGTCAGATTATGTTATGTTAGAACTGTGAGGGAGTTTAGTAGGTCAAGAAGTGTTAGTTGACATTAGGGGTGTAACGATTCATTCGGCTCAGACGGCACGATGCAGCATACCGCCTCTACAGGAAGACAACAAGATGACACTAGCAATATTATTGGGAACTTTTTTCTGTTTTTAATCAAAGTACAGCCTCTTAAAAATTTTTTAGAAATGGTTATTTGCCACCAGCAGAAGGCAGGGTAAAAATCCATTATCTGAGATTTTAAGGGTGATAAAATGCTTTGCAGGCAGGCAGAATGCACCTGACCGTGTCTCCATATTCTCAGCAGCAAATATAAGACAACTACAACCTCCGAACATACATTAAGACTACAGAAAACCTGTTCACCACGTGGTTTAATTTTTACCGATTCTCAAAGACTTGAGTCTTCCTCTAGAGCCACATCATAAACTGCCACTGCTGGCTTTGACTCGGCTGATAATACTGTGTGCATCATCAGTTACACCCCTAATTTCCTTGTTTTATGCGAGTTTAAATGAAACAGTCAGTTAAGTTTCCATGTTTAGTTTGACACCCTTTAAGGACATTTACCAGGCGTCGTCTCTGTCTCTTTTGTCGTCCTTTATTTCCTTTGCCCTGGTTAAGAAGTCAACAGTCAGAGAAAATAAAAAAAGATACAAGTTCTTCATGTTTCTGATGTTGGTAAAATTATGGTTAAGAGTGATATTAACATCAGGGAAGAAGTTAATGATTATCAAGGTGAATACAAAAATACTCAAGACGCAATCCAACTTTTATTTATTTGAATTCACACCACTGGCTTCATGTTTTCATTGATGATCATTGATGATTTTCTTCTCCATTTCTTCAGAGGAATTTTGACAATAATAAAATAATAATTCAGTTGTTGCAAAGTTATTGAGACAAAAGTCCACCTACAAAATGTGTTTGTGGCTGATTGAAGTTAAACCATTCATAACTAGAATTATTTCTAAGTGAAATAAAACAGAAAATATATACATATAGGGAATAGCAATATATCGAACGCCAAATATGTTTTTCTTCAGTTATATTTTCGAGGTTAAGAATATCTTTCAAGTTAAACTTTTTTCACTGCATATATCTCATTAGTGCACCAACTCCAGCTCACATCTGCAGCACCACCACTGTTAACTTGCAACGAGATGTCAGAGATTTAAATCTTTACATGTCTTCAAGAGTTGATTTGAATATTTTTATTGAATTCACGTCATTATGTTTTCTGTAGAATGAGTTAAAACATGAAAGGCAAGTGTGCACCATTAAATATGTGCATTACCTAAGTAGAGTTATGCATTTCATGTATATTTAAAGTGTATTAATGAGAAAGCTTTACTTTCCCATGTTCTCTGTTCTTCTTCTTTGGTGCAGAGTTCTTCTTCAGTGGGTCATCCTGTGTGAGGAGAACAGTCTCCAGCACAGTTTCAGGCAACTCTGAGAACATCTAAAGACACATTTACAACATTTCAACAGAAATTAATTATCAAATTGCATTTTGATATTAGTTTAATTCAATATTTAAAGTAGATTTTAGAATTCTAATTAAAGAGTGATTTGCAGACAGATGATTAGTGAAGTTATTGAACTGGATAATATTTAACTACACGAACAAAAAAATGACAGAAAACAGAATAATAATCAGTCACACCCCAAAGTAGCGTTAAATTATGAGATTCCAAACAATGTTGAGAATATTAGGAGTTCCCACCTCCTCAACGTTGGTGTAGTTCAAGGTAGAATTGACCAGAGTCGAATTCATTTTGAGCGAAGACTCTTTGTCCCCATCCCAGTCGTCGTCCCCTGTCCCTTTGGATTCCTTCAATTTTGTGACTTTCTTCTCTCCGTCCACTGTGGTCATGGTCCACAGTGTTGGACCCTCTGCGGTTTCAATCAAAGGATCCTTCAGAAAAAACAAAATGAAACATGGTCAGAATGTATGTAATTAGGGAGATAAAAAGGCCCCATCACACTTCAGTTCTGCTGCATGTTAATCATGTTAATGGCAACAAAAAACATGTCAATGTGGAACATATCATGGTTCATTTAATGAAACCTCATTGGAAATGTATTTCTATATTTTGACCTTTGACCTTTCTTAATTTATGAGGAAATTAACGTCTTAGCATCGGTTCATCATTACCAAGTTCAATACTTACAGCCGACAGAGGATCACGCAGTTCGCCCTCTAAATGTTTGTCCTCATCATCTAATGCTATCAGTGGCTTGCTGGTGAGGTCAAATTTCAAAGAACTCTAAAAAAACAAAAACAAAACAATCCATTTCTTCCCAATGTTAAGCAATGACTGATTTGATTAGCAAAACAAAATTCTTACACATGAAATATAAGACATTGAAAGATAAAAAAAAAGCAGAATTTAAGAGTAACAGAAAAGAATGGAGAGGCTGAATATTATTTGACTTTTGCATTTTATGTTCTTTACTGCCTCAACATGATTTGGACATAATGTTGAGTTGTTTATATTATATTTCTATTCTTCCTGTCCTGGCTGTATAGAGGCCTTTTGGGAATGAGCAAGAAAAATCTAGATTGACATTGCGTACAGTGTACTCGGTGATGACATTGGAGGTGTGAGTATTGGTTTTTTCTTTTTTCTTGGATGCAGTGAGCACTTGAAGCAGTTCCTCAATACCGTCCTGCAGCAGCCTGTCAATCAAAGCCTTCAACAAAGGCAGCTGTGGGAGAAAAAATAAATAAAAAATGACAATGGATGATGTGCCATTACACTGTTAAAAATTTCATAAACGTATAAGGTCAAAGCTTACCCTTATTCCATAGTTTTCAAACATTTCTTCAATGTCCTAAAATGGAGGTAAAATATTTTTGGTAACTCAATCGTATAAACCCAGAGAATTTATCCCAGAGGAGGAATCACTATGTCATGTGTTTAACCTTCATCTCCAGAGACTTTTCAGGAGCGCCAGCATCTCCCTGTACAGATATGGATGTTTATAAAGCGCATAATAAGGAAGTTTCCATTTCTATGTTTTTCACATATAAATCATCAGTAAGTACCTTTTCCCCTTTCAGGCCTCGCTCTCCTTTTTCACCCTGAAAAATAGGACAAATAAAGAATCAAGCTCATATTTCTGCCTAAGCCATCCTCAGTGAACAATGACAGTCTTACCTTCATTCCTGGTGCACCCTACACACACACAGAAACAGAGGAGCAAGACATTTTGAGCATGCATCTAATATGCATGACATCAAGCTTGCAATGCTGTTTTTATTCTTCCCTCAGCCAGTTTCAACATAAAGTAAAGTACAATGCAGCCATCCCTCATCGACTCTTTAGATTCTATCCAGGCAATTCATAAATTATGCTGAACTGCAGCAGGAATGACGTGCAATTATTTATGAGCTGCTCATGCTGTATGCAGAAACATGTTGTGTATATAGAAGTAGTAAACTCACAGTAGCTCCTGGTGGACCCATTGGGATCGGAAATGCCTGCCGAATGTCATCAATTGTGGCGCCCTGAACAAAGACAGCTCCACTTAAATTAGTAAGTAATTATATGTAGATTTTCCTACATGTCCTATAAATGAAAACTGTTATTGTGTTATTGGTATTATGGAAGCCAGTGTGTGTCGAAAATTGACAGCAACATTGATTCTGCTCATTTGTTTTTCAAAGTTAACTGCATATAAATTGCTCCACCTGTGGCACATACAACAATAACTTCTTTAAATGTTGCAGAAAAATCATGTTTTAGTATTTTTCCTTATCGACATCAAAGCAAACCACACATAGAAAGTTCCTGATTTTTAATATTGTTTTTAATCCTTTCATACTTAGAAATTAGTTGATTTACAACACATAAGAAAACACCTACTAGTGCAAATGAAATTATAGATTTTGAAAGAAATAGCTACACAAAGAATAAAACAATAAAAATGTAAAATCAAGGTGCAGTGATTGTCTATGGTCAAAAATTGTTGAAAGTTGTTCCACTTATAGTTTAAAAAAATATATGAAAGATTTGACATCTGCTTCCGGGTTAAGGTATAACAATGAATAGTTTATTTTTACCTCAGTCGTGACTAGCACCTGCCTACCAGGCAAACCTGGAGGCCCTGGCTCCCCTTTACTTCCATCTTTCCCCTTTAAAAAAAGAAAAACAAACAATTAGTTGGAACATCAGTTTAAAGGTAACAGAATGATGTTTTATCACCTTCAAAATGACTCACATTGACACCAGGTTCTCCTTTGTCGCCCTTAAATTTAGAGGAAAATTAACACTTTTCCAAAACAATAAAACATATAACCAAAATTGTTGCTTTGAAGTATTTTATAAATACCTTTTTTCCTTCCTCTCCTTTGAATCCATTTTCTCCCTGTGAGTAAAAACAAAGTGAATGTTTTGAAGTTTATGGGAAAAGATACATAAAATATGGAGTAAGACTGTCATAAATGTAGCTTGCGTTTCTCACATCCTTTCCAGGGAGGCCTCTCTTCCCATCAATGCCTGGTCTCCCCTGAAACAAAACCAAAAAAGGTTAAAATAGCATTCTAAATTTGGATTGAATCGAACCCTTTTTGTTAAGAGTATTACACTAGTTGTAAACTGAAGAAACAAGCAATCAGTACGTGAACCTAAATTGACCACAAAGCTTCATCTGGAGCCATTTAAAGCGATACTCACTGGAGTTCCTGGTAATCCAGGCATTCCAGCAATCCCTTGCTCTCCTCTCTGTTCATTGACACACACACATTTTATAAACTTGATCAATCATAGAGAATATGAGGAAATAAACCTAACACACACTTGGATCTGGTGAGCTCCAGAAACTACTCCTGCCTTCAAATGTCAGAATGAGAAAATAAAAAAAAGAAACTTTTTTTCCCTCCCAAGTCAGTAGTTTCTGTATAGCGCCAATACAATGAACAACGAAGGGTACACCTGGGGTAATCAATAATTTGAGCCACCAATCTGTTACAGGTGCTTTATGATGCGACTGAGGTAATTATCACCAGATCAATAAAAGAGTTTGTTGTGCAGATGAATGGGAGTGGTAATTGGTTTCTCTCACTGCACCACTTTCATGTATGTATTTTCTAAGCTGAAGACAGAAATGACTCCAACGTAGTTATATTTTTTCCTTACCTTGGCATAGCTCCAGCATTACCTCCATGGGTAATGCTATGTAAGTGCAAAGAGCAAAGAACTGACTACTCAGGTCAGTGAAACTTTGTGGTGAGTCCTGCAAATGTATTCATACTACTTTAAGCTTTTGACAATTTTCCAAACGCAAATATCTGTGTATTTTATGAAGTAAGATGTAGCTGGGTGGTAAATTTTTGGTTGAGTAATTGTAGTGTTTAAGAGTGTTGGTTTCCTTTTCTCTTACAGCAGCAATGCTACCGAAGGATTTTGATTTGGTTATATAATTTTATTTCTCATCTGTATGCTTTGCACATTTAAATATGCTCAGGTAGTTGGTCTCTTGTACTGGACATTTTGACCATTACAGGGTAGAGTTTCAAAGTGGTCACTGTTTTCCAAGACGGGGCAGGAAATGCGCCTTATTTTTTCCCTGTGTTGCTACGCTACATGCTGAACTTGGATGTGAACTGCAGTTTATCAACGAGAGATAGTTTTGGCAGAAAATTGGTAAATACATCCCTTGTTGAAATATGTCAGTACGTTATTATGAAATGGTGTATTTTTTCGAAACCAATGGTTGTGCAGGGCAGCCATTTACTTCCTCCTTCCTTAATTTCCTAAGATGTCCGGTCATATACCTATAGGTGCTCCAGCACATACAGTTGATCAGCTGTTCGGGTTGTTTTACCTTTTTTACCTTTGCTGTGACTCAGCACAGCCACTGTAGTTTCTAAACGTTCAATAAACGACAAACTTGGACTAATTACCTCATTCTTTGTGACTATACGTCATTTACAACAAACATCAACACAGTAAATATGTTTCATCAAGTATTTAACAAATTGCTTCTACCGCGATAATTATGTGAAATTAAATCATTTGTCTAATATGAAAAAATAGTTTGGTGCCAACTGTCATTGAGGAGAATTATATAATCTGCTGTCAGAAAATCTGTGCCTGACCAACACAGATTTACACAAAAATGTGTTGAAATATTTAACATATACAGTGTGTTGTAATGTTATGTACATTTTAACACA
>CAEGAF010137648.1:0-10172 GCA_903067075.1 Micropoecilia bifurca
TGTGTGTGTGTGTGTGTGTGTGTGTGTGTGTGTGTGTGTGTGTGTGTGTGTGTGTGTGTGTGTGTGTGTGGGATTCCTTCCTCCCTGCGTCGGTTTGCCAGTGGCTTGACGTGCTGCAACAGGAAGCAGTATGAGAGGAATGCTGGGAGCTGAGACCCGCCTGCCTGAAGTCAGTCCCACCCGCCCAGCACACAGCTGCAGACGAACCAAACGCACCACAGGCACAAACAGACGCCAGAAAACTAAGAGACTTTCAACTGACACACTGAAGAAGTACCAATCCTGAGGGGAAATAAATTAACAATCCATTATAGTGATAATAAAATAAGAAAAAACAAAACTGGATTTTTAAATATTCTGTCACAAAGAAATAATCTCAGTCTAAAGGGCAAATAAATAAACATAAATTAAATAATTTCATAAATAAATGATAATAGTAACAATAAAAACTAATAATTAAAAAAATATATTTCTAAAGGTAAATAAAATAAATACAGAAATCATAATAATAATAAGATTATTTATATGAAAGATTTTATATTAATTATTAAAATTAACAAGAAAAACAGTCTGAAATGGAAATTAAACTAAATCAAGGCTTTAATTTCTAATTGAAAGAAATTCTGGGTTATTTTTCTTTTAAATTTTTGGCACAAAAATGTCGAGGTCTAAAATGTTTGCAAAATTTATTTAAATAAATTACAAGAAAACTAAATGTGAGAAATAAATACAAAGAGATAAGATCCAAAAGACAGAATTGAATTAAATAAAAAAAAGTTTAAATTGCATCATTGGCATTAAATTTACTTTTTGTTTTTAATGAAGCCGTTTCTTTTCGCCCACATTTCCTGCTGAGTCGATAAAAATGGGATTCGGCTTTTCAAGACATTTCATCTTTCAGAAGACAGGACTTTTTATTCATCCCCAGAAGAATAAAAACAAAGCAAATGCCTCCAAATACAGGTAGTTATCATCTTAATGGCTCAAATAAAATATGACCTTTGACCCTACATGCCAGAGGAGTTGAAAAGAAGGAAGTTCAACCATCTCCCACCCATCATAACGAGCTAAAAGAGGAAAGTTTACTCACTGAGGCCGGAGTGGTTGATGGATTTCACCGACTTCTTGATCTTGGACAGGAAGGATCTGTCCAGGTCCAGAGCCTGGAGAAAACACAACGGGGTCACAGGTCAACGCCGGTCCTGAACGTTTACACAACCAAACAAGATTCTTAACATGTACAACAAAACAACCGACTGCACAAAAGTCTCATGAGAAAAGAGCCGACTAAACTTCTCATGATCCGTTTCTGGACCAAAACGAGGTGTCATTTATAAAGTTACAGTTAAAACTTCACAACAGTTTGGATTATTTAGCCTGAGAGAAAAACACAGGTTCATTTTTCAGTCCTATGTTATTCATTCATTTATAAATATCACAGTTTACCAACTGAATATTTAGCTTCTAGCTAAATGTTCAGTTAGCTCTAAATATTTAGCTAATATGCAACTTCACTCACTGTTAGCTTGTTACAAAATATTTAGTTTGAAGCTAAATATTTAACTTAGACTAAATAATTATAAATAATATAAATATTTAGGCTGAAGCTAAAAAAATGTTAGCTGCGCAACAGACCAAGCTAACAAAATGTTAGCTTCAGCCTAAATATTTGGCTTCAAGCTAAAAATTTGATACAAGCTAAATATTTAGCTTAGAAGTTAAAATATGACTGAAAAATGAATCCCTATTTTTCTCTCTCAATTTGGCTAAATAATTTAAATTGCTGTTAATGTTTTACTGTGTAACGTCAACATCCCACTGATGGTTCTGCTATGTCATGGAGAAGTCCGAGATGGGAAAATATCAATGAAGGTGGAGAAAACGGATGAAAATGACCACAAGAGACACAAAATGGTGAAAATCCAGGAAAATAATAAAAAGCTACAAAATAAAAAATTGACAACACTGAAAGATCAGCAGAAAATTTCAGCAAATTTACCACAAACAACAAAGCAGCAAAGCAGCAAAGCTAAATCTGTAGTTCCTGCTTCTCGTTTTGATGGCAGCGGTTCTTAATTAGTCGGTTATAAGCGAAGTTTGTCTGTCATCAGAGAAAAACCGACTTGATGCTATAAAAGGAAAAAGGAAGTTCAAGATAAAACTGACAAGCTAAGACAGCGACACGTTGACCACGAAGCTTCTTTCAGTTCACTCGTTTGTTCGCAGCTCCAGAGACGCGAGGCTGCAGTCAGTCCATAACATGGAGGTTTTTATTAAACAGATTTCTTCTGATGACACAAACGTTTTGTCAACAGGAAGACGTTGAGCTGCTGCCGGTCAAAAATAGACGTTCCTTCATACATTACTCAATAGGAAAGCTGCACAACAGACCAAACCACTTTATTAGATACGTCCGTACAAACGCTTGTCACCACAAAGGGCAAACCAGACAAACGTGACAGCAGCTTAATGCATCAAATATAACTTGCTGGACATCACAACAGAGGAAAAGAGGATTTTAATATGCATTGTTGAGGTCAGAGGTCAGAGGAGAATGGGCCGAATGACTGGAGATTGAAAGAAAGCAACAGTAGCTCAAATGTCCACCTGCAGTTATGCAAAATTCGCATGCTGAATGCTTTTGTTCCTCCATTTGTGTCTCTACTGCTTCTAAAAAACTCCACCCACCTGGTGTTTGGCAATAAATTTATATTGTTGGTGTCTGGAAAATGACCTATTTCAAAAACCTCAAAGCCTGTTACCTAGCAACCACAGCCGAGCTCCAGCCCGTTACCTAGCAACCACAGCCGAGCTCCAGCACGTTTGGTCAGCCTGTTTAACCGCTGCACAATGGCTGCTTGATTATCGCCTTACTATCCAGAAACCACTTGCTGCTTTCTTGTTGGTTCCGCAGGAGGCTCCACTTCTGCTTTTCAAAGATACTGTATATGGTTGCGTAGCTGTGCATCTGACTGCAGCTACGTTCATGTGGGAGAGTAAATGTTGAGTTTGGGGAGGGATGGCCGGCAGCTGGCAGTTTGGATTTAAAGCTGCAGTATGTAACAAATTAACAAAATCAAACAGAAAGTGAAGTTTTCTTTCAAAATAAACTAACAAAATCAAGCCTGATCTTCATGCAGTGAAGTTACTCAGAAATTTGACTCAACGGTATCTCAAGTGGAAGTTTGAAAAGTAATTTTTTTTCCAAAAAGTTACACAAGTAAATGAAACCATTACCCAACTCTGACTGGAATGCGTTCATGTTTTTACACAAATTTCTGACCCTCCATGTTCAAAGTCTCTCTGTTTTGAACTCCACCTGGTTGTTTTCACAAAGTATTTCATGGCTAATGGCATTAAGCTGCTGCCAAGTGACAAAATTACTAATTGAAGAAGAAGTAGAAGAATGAAGTAGAAATGTGTTCTGCTGGTTTTACTGCATTATTCACATGACTGGGCCCAAGCTGCACACCTTTAATCTGGAGTTTGGTCTGGTTTCCAGCTGCAGCCCTGAGTCACAGCTGAGTGACTCACGGCGTGAAACATGCAGAAAGTCCAGAAGCTCAGTCGCTCTGCGGCTGAAGACAACGAGCAGAATCTGCTTCGTCTCCATCTGGAAAACTGAAGGTTTCAAACCCAGAAATCTGGTGGCAATAGAAAACTGGCTTGACCAGGAAACGCTACAGTTTTTACGATAAAATGCAACAGATTAAGAAGTTCAGCTCTAGTGTTTAGTTTCTGCATATTCCTCCAGATTGATTTGTCTAAGATCAATAAATCAAAAGGTATCTTATTTTAAAAGCAAAAGGTAGAAGGAAAACCCACAGAAACTCATCACAGTAATGTGTTATCAACCTAAAGCTAGATATAGCTAAAAAATGTATCAAGCTAAAGTCACTTCATGTCAATTCATATTGATAATTATTGATTATTATTTTTGTTTTAAATATCTAAAACATTGAAAAACTGGTGGAGTTACCTTTGTTTTATCCAGTTTCTTCTGAATAACAAGGAATGGTTGCAAAACCTGAAACTGCTGCTGCGCAAGTTACTCAGCAGGCTGTTGCTAGGTAACCGAAGAACGAGCGAGTTGCTAGGTAACCGAAGAATGAGTGAGTTGCTAGGTAACCGAAGAATGAGCGAGTTGCTAGGTAACCGAAGAACGAGCGAGTTGCTAGGTAACCGAAGAACGAACGAGTTGCTAGGTAACCGAAGAATGAGTGAGTTGCTAAGTAACCAAAAAATGAGTGAGTTGCTAGGTAACCAAAGAACAAGCGAGTTGCTAGGTAACCGAAGAACGAGCGAGTTGCTAGGTAACCAAAGAACGAGCGAGTTGCTAGGTAACCGAAGAATGAGTGAGTTGCTAAGTAACCGAAGAATGAGTGAGTTGCTAGGTAACCAAAGAACGAGCGAGTTGCTAGGTAACCGAAGAATGAGTGAGTTGCTAAGTAACCGAAGAATGAGTGAGTTGCTAGGTAACCAAAGAACGAGCGAGTTGCTAGGTAACCGAAGAACGAGTGAGTTGCTAGGTAACCGAAGAATGAGTGAGAGAGTTAGCTGGTGCTACCAGCCTAGCTTAGCTAGCTGTGAGATGTTGAGTGTCTGAAGTCCTTCCTTTGCCTACATTTTCCAGAATGCTTTGCAGTTCTACATTAGAGTTCATTGAACTGATGCATTATCTATCGATATTGATCATGTGTCTATCGCAATCTATATTATCTTTGATCTATTGCCAAACTAAACTAAGACCTACAAACATTTTTAATCAAGACATTAAAACTGACTTGACTAAGCCAACACAAATAAAAGATGCTAATGCGACTTCGTCATAAACCACCAGTAACAGACTAGGAGGGCCTTATAGCATTTAGCATTTAAAAACAGAAAACATTGGAAGAGATCTGAAGCTCATCTGTTGTATCCTGATGAACAGGAAGTGATGGATCGATTGCTGATTATTGTGTTTTTATTTCCTAATCCTCTCATTTGTTTTCCAATCCAGATTCTTTCTCAGTCTGTTGGAGCTAAACGGTGACATAAGCACAACCACAAATACTACTGAGGAAAATCCATGCGTCTGCTGTCGTCTGAAAATTAATGAGTCGTCGATGAGTTGGAGTTACTCAGATGACTTCAAGCAGACAAGTTGTGACAGGACTGAAGCTGAAACTGCAGAGAAGAAACAAACAAAGAGACGGGATGGAAATTATGGAAGAAAGACAATTAAAACGTGGAGAGGTTCAGCAGAGACATATAATCTGCAGTAAGAGGGAGGATCAAAGTGAGGCTCATCATGTTGGGACTTGATCCGACTTCAGCAGAGATATCCCAACATGCAACAGGAGAAAACAATGCCTGGTCCTGTGGCTTTTACTCACTCATATTTTCTTTTTCACGGATGTAAACATTGGAAATATTTGATGAATCAAATTTAAAGTTACTGAACCTCAGAGAAAAGCAGGTGTTTGTCTGAATAAAAGCTCATCTGACCAACTTCAAGCCATTTGTTTTGGTGAAAGTGAAGTCCTTCGGTTCCTAAACTCTTCATGAAGGAGAAACTGTATCAAATCTGGAATGCTTTTTGAAACAGTCACAGGCAAGAATACATAAATCACCAAACTGGGAACAGGTCCAGGCAGTTCTACAGTGCCTGGAGAAATGGATTTCTTCATAACTATGATGGGAATATTGCAAACATTGATACTATGAGCAGAACTTTGATTTGAACTATTGTGTAGCTTTGCAAACTCTACAACACACCCAGAGCAGATGAGTAAACAGAAAAGAAACCAAAATGTCTCCACTGTCAGCCTGTCTGGTTACTTCTGCAGGTAGGTCAGTAATTTGATGAATCATTCTTTAAGTATGTACGAAAAAAGCTGAAATCTAAATTTTATCTTATTTCCTAAAGATTTTATGAAACATTTCATGTGCAACAGATTCAGATCCGACAGCATTACATCTATTATTATACCATATGCAGATGATGCACTGCTTTATTTTCCTTTGTCTCTCCGCATAACCACAGGCCTCTACTCCTATTTTGCAAACAGCATGTTCACTAGAACAGATTTTAAAATTTTGTTTTTGATCTTTAAGGTAATTGGGCCTAAATCTTGGTTTCACTTCAGTCTGGACCGTCCAACTGGGCCTGCGTGATATTAAAGATAAATTTTATGATGATAAAATAACTTGACATCTATTTCTCATTTGTGTTTCCATCACTCTGCAACCTTTAGCACTTTGGGAAATACCAATTACTGCCTGGTGTGAACAGCTGATGCCATGAGACTGTAGATTATTACACCAGCATAAAAAATACAAGTTATTAGCATTTGAAGTATTAGCCAACATGCTAGCAGCATGAAAACTGACAACATTTCCATTTACTGCATCTTCTCCATGAAGGTCGAACATCATTTTATCTGTTGACTTTGACCATACATTTCCTCTTTATTTGTTTAAAATTTGCATTTTACTGTTTCTTTATATACAATGGGTTTCTCTGCATTGACCTCATACTATATCCGTCATTGTTGAAGCTCTTTTTAGACCAGTTTCCCTTAAGACAAATGAGGAAACTCTGAAGAATCCTTCTTTTAAGACATATTTTACTCGGCTGACCGACAGACTCTGAGAAATAAAACACAACCAGCAGCAGGTGACTAGTTTTCACCCAAATCTGGATCCAAAGAGACCAGAACTGCATGTAAGAAACAACATAAGATCAAAGAAAATGCTGGTAGTAAACTGAAAGAAGTTATAGATCATATAGAGAGTAAAAAGATACAAAACTAAATCAAGATCCATCCATCCATCCATCCATCTTAAACTCCTCCACTGATGATTGACTGATGATTACTACAAAATATAAAACACCTTGTGCAAACTGACCCTATTATAAGAAGTTATAATGAGTCAGGGTTGAGCCGTTTTTGTCTCTCTGAATAAAGAAGGTGACAAAAGGAGGAGAAAGTGTCTTTAAGCAGAAATAGACAACATTAAAAGAGTTGCTCAGAGTCGACTCGCTGCCTTAAAAGACTACAACAAAGATACACACAAAAAGTCTAAAGATGATTCAGGGAAATGGACTGCAAAGCTGTAACAGACAAACAAAACAGCTACTAAAGGCTTCAAGTCCAAAAGCAAGACAGATAAAATTAGCTTTAGAGATTCTCCCAAAGAAAGTCAAAAACAAGCAAAGGGACAGTCCCAGTTCATGTCATCCTGCTAATTACACTGTACTGTTTAATTCAGACGTACAGAAGCAAAAAAAAAAACACTTAAAAGCTGCAGACGAGCCAAAGAGGCTGCAGGTTAGGGATGTAACAAAGATCTCAAAACGTTACAACATCACAATATTTCTCGTTGGATTTCTGCTATTTGTGCCAGTTGTGGTCAGCATGAGGTCTGATGATGCCACAACTAGGCCTGTCGCGATAAACGATAAATCAATTAATCGCTCAGCAAAATTTGTTATTGTGACAGGCCAAGCCACAACTACCCTTAAATAATTGGTTTACAGCATTTTGGGTTTCCGGTAGGAACGATAAACAGACGAGCATAGTTCTGTCAGACAGCATAGTTAAACAGTAAATGTTAAACTATGCACTATAGTAAATGTAAACATTAAATGTTGCATATTTAAACAGTAACTGTTAAACTAACTGTGTGTGTGTGCGTGTTTGTTTATTTGTAGTTTTCTCATCTCATCCCAATATTGTGTCTCGTCTTGAAGGTGTTTTCTCTTCTGATAGTTCAATAAACTCAGTTAAATCAACATTTGTTGCATTTTTACCGTCAAATCAGCCAAACCCTTTGAGCAACATGTTCCCCTCCTCGCCTGTGGGGGCGCTGCACCAAGAACAACTGAAGGAAACAACAGAAAAATCTCTAAAGAATACACCACTTCCTTTTGAATAGAAAAATAAAAAATAAGTTTTAAGGTTTCTCTTTTGTCCGAAGCATTTCTCCTGTTAGCGCTCGGCTAGTGCGTTTGCTTTGGCTGTATTTACCCAAAATGCCCTGCTCCAGGTTGCTAGGCGTTCACATATGCTTTCAAACTGAACCAGAGTTCACTTCAACCGAACAAACACTGAGGTTTGTAGGTGGACCAGAGTTCACTTTTTGGTTCGATTACGCATTCATATCTCCCCAACCGAACCGGACTTTCTGAACGAACCAGAGTCTGATTAAACCTGACCAGTCTGCCTACATGAAACAGGTTAAAAGATCTCAAAAACAGAACATGATGGTCCGACCAAGAGAAAAACAAGTGAGAAACAAAGTCACCTGCATCTGTCAGACTAGAAAGAGTCACAAAGTCGTTTCTAAGATTTATGGACTCCAGAGGAATGAATGGTGTAAAACATTCACCACATTTCAGGACAACAACGTCACAGTCAAGAATACACACTCAAGGTGATTTCAAAGTCTGCAGCCCAGACACCAGTCTGAACTGCTTTACATCCAATCAGAAGAAGGTAATTCTTCAGCTTGTTTTCAGCTCTGATGTAAAGGAGTCAACAGTTTCTGCACATCTCAGGTTTTCAGGGTGTTTATTCCAGATCTGACTAGCATAGAAACTAAAAACTGCCTCATGTTGTTTGGTTCTGGTTCTGAAAACAGAGTAAACAAATTTCTAGAGACCTGAGCAACTTCATGGACCAACAGCAGATTATTAACATTTTATTACTGGGTCTAATCTGCCTCATTTAATCAGAATAATCTGGAATCAGAACCAAAACAAATGGAAACAATGTTTTCAGATAATCCAAGTGCAGAGCTGAGTAGTAACTACCTACATTTACTCAATTGGATTTTTTAATTACTGTTATCGCTTTATTTTTTACTTTTATTTGAGGAATGTTGTTAGGAAATATCTAAACTCTCATTTGAGTGGATTTTCTGCCCACTGAATGAAAAACAAACATGTTTTAATCAAAATTCACCAGAAAAAGACCTGCAGGTTTTGTTAAAGTTTCATAAGTTTTATATTGAAAGAAACCAATTTGGAAAAAATATATATTTTTGTTTGATTTTTTTATACTTATATGAATTATTGTAATTTTTGTCTTTAAAATACCAAAAATTTCACTTAACTTTATATTTTCTTCCATCTGGTGATGTAATTTTGAATTATTAAATGTATAAAAATTAAATTTGTACTCTTGAGATGGTGGTTGAATGATTAATTTTTAACTTTTACTTAACGTATTGCTGCTCTGCCACCTCTAGATGACAGTTTGTGTGTAAAATGGTAAAAAGACAAAACATCCCAACAGGATCTGTGGCCCAGTTTTAAACCAGCATCAACAAAACCAGCCTCATCATCACCAAGTTGCAAAACTTCACAAACAAGCTGTTACAAAATGCTGCGAATCAACTGCAGCCTCAGCAGGAGGAAGTGCAGCTTTCTGTTCCCCTTTTTAACACGAGAAACACGAGAGGACAGGAGGACAGGAGAGGACAGGAGGACAGGAGAGGACAGGAGGACAGGAGGACAGGAGAGCAGAGGACAGGAGAGGACAGGAGGACAGGAGAGGACAGGAGGACAGGAGGACAGGAGAGGACAGGAGGACAGGAGAGGACAGGAGGACAGGAGAGGACAGGAGGACAGGAGGACAGGAGAGGACAGGAGAGGACAGGAGGACAGGAGAGGACAGGAGAGGAAAAGAGAGGACAGGAGAGCAGAGGGTCACCAAACGTTTCAAACTGATCCAACTCCTCAGGTTCCAGCTGTTTCACAGCAGGAAGTGGATCAAAACCGTTCAGCTCTGACTGGGTTCGGTTCGTAATGTGGACCTGCTGGTGCTGAGCGGGGTGAGTGTGAGTGTGTGTGTGTGAGTGTGTGTGTGAGTGTGTGTGTGAGTGTGTGTGTGTGAGTGTGTGTGTGAGTGTGTGTGTGAGTGTGTGTGAGAGTGTGTCTCTCTATGTGTGAGTGTGTGTGTCTCTGTGTGTGAGTGTGAGAGTGTGTGTGTCTCTGTGTGAGTGTGATAGTGTGTGTCTCTCTGTGTGTGAGTGTGTGTCTCTCTGTGTGTGAGTGTGTGTCTCTGTGTGTGTGTGAGAGTGTGTGTGTCTCTGTGTGTGTGTGTGAGTGTGTGTCTCTCTGTGTGTGAGTGTGTGTCTCTCTGTGTGTGAGTGTGTGTCTCTGTGTGTGTGTGAGAGTGTGT
>CAEGAF010137658.1:0-66143 GCA_903067075.1 Micropoecilia bifurca
TCATCATCATCATCATCATCATCATCATCATCATCATCATCATCATCATCATCATCATCATCATCATCATCATCATCTACGTTTGACCTGACCTGCCATTTTTACTCGTGACACCAGGAAGCAGCTCCTCTCCCTCTCTTATCCCAAGCCCAGTTTTTACAGGGCCGTGTAGTAAAAAAGGGGGTTGAGGCCCCGGTGCCCTTCATCCGCTCTCTAGCAGATGCAATTAATAGCGCGACGCGTTAATTACACCTTCCTTTTTATTTAGGTGACTTGAAATTTCCCATCAGGCTCATAGAGAGAGAAGAGAGAGAGACAGCAAAAAAAAATGAAGAAAGTCTTAAGCAATAGAGGAAAGTCGGTGCGCAAGCGCCATCTAGTGGCGTCAACACGACCAAAGGGTGAGTTGAAGATCTTTAATCGCTGTACAGCAGAAAAAAAACATGGTGCACGGAATCTGAATAATTCTTACTGAACAAAATGTAAGATTGCAAATGTGTGTGGTTTTAGGGGCAGGAAACAAAAATAAATGTAAAGATGCAGTTTATACTGAAAAAGGCAATTTTAGGTTAAAATTTCCAATTGATAATTTTAAATCTTAAAGATATCAGAACAAGCAGCTTAAAGATGTTCTTGGTTATCCATGTTAGTGACACTTTTTCAGTTTATTCTTTTAAAAAAATCAGCAAAAGAAATGTGCATTAACTCAAAGTGCTGTGAACTTATTTGAGGTAAAGCATCTGTGGAAAATAAGTCATGAAAATTATTTTCAGATGAAACACAATGGGTCAAAGTTGGTCTTTTATGTTTGCCTCATTTTGCAGCCACTTATTGATCAACATGATGAAATGATATCATGTTTATAAATGCTTCAGTCCAGAATTATTCATATCCTGGCAGAATTCATTTCAAGATGATTTTAATTCAGTTGAGAAGTTTGTCTCTGACAGGCAACGTGACACGATGATGTAAAATATTATACATTTTGTTAAAAAGCTGTCATTTTATTGACAAACAGAATGTTGAAAATTGATTACAGCTTTGCCAATAAATAAAAAAACTTTATCAAGCTGTTCTCATATTATTACTGAGCAGCCATTTATTTTTAATCTGCTATTATGTTTTGATTTTTCTTCTTTCTTTGTCTTTTGAAGGTCAGCTGTCTGTGAGGTTAGGATGGCCTCCTTCCCATCAGCTTAATCTTAATTTCCCTCCTAAACGTTGATAAGTACCATCAAACAGAAGAAACCTGTTGATTAAATTTTAAAAAATGATTTTTTTTTTACCTGAATATGCCAGGGGTATGAATAATTTTGGCTTTCACTGGATAGAATAAGCTGCAAACATACAAAATTTAAAATAAAATTTCGCTGACGGCAGACATGAGGAAACCTGGTGAGATATCTGTCTGGTGGGGAGGAAAGCTGAGCTGCTCTGGCTGAACAGCTATATGAAATTCATTTAGATTTTTAAAATATTATTATTAATGATATGAAATTCTCATCACAACAACGCATCGAATATGAGACTGAGCTGGCTGGAGAAGAACCCAGTGATACATGTGAGCTGAACCTCTGCTCATCGCCTCCAGGTCAACAGGGGGCACCAAAGAGCCCTTGATTATTATTATTTTTTTGTCTGAAAGAGTAGAACTGGTAAGCTTTTTTGGCTGGTTGTTGCTTGTAGTTAAGTTGATCAGAAATTACCGTATTGTCCGTACTGTAAGGCGCACCTAAAAACCTTAAATTTCCTCAAAAGCCGACAGTGCGCCTTACAACCCGGTGCGCCTTATATATGGACCAATATTGAGCCACAACAGGTCTAGCTACTACGGTAAGCAGCTGCCGACTTAATTTACCCCGTAGAAGCGCGTGGTGCATGCTGGGATAGTTGTCAAAAAACTAGTTAGTTAACAAAGTTTGACTATGGGTATAGGTCAGCGTGTCGGCGGCAGCGTGTCGGTTGGTCTGTGTTACCCAGAAAGCAGTTGAGCACAATTTAGCAACACCAAAAACCGTGAGTGAAACAATGACTGGTGCAGACTGCTATATAAAGTACTGGGGGACCAATTTTTATTATTATGCATCCATATAATCCATATAATATAATATGATTTGATGTCTCGTTCAATAGCGGATGGGTGACAATGTAACTGTAGCGTCTATTCTATGCCTTATATATGAAAAAAGTTTTTCATATATAAAACAATAGATGGATAGTAAAATCAATTAACTATGTTATCTTCAGTTTTTAAATATATCAAAATATGACTTAAAAGAAAGTTGACTTTATAATGTAACTACTCATAATTGGGCCTCTGTCTCTTTAAAAACTCCTGCTATTCCTGAAGACTTCAGGAAGTCATCATGACATGGCTCCTCTATGAAGTCTTTACCAGCGTTTCACTGAGAAGTGGCTCCTATAATGAGCTCAGCTGATACTCAGTTTCAACAGATGTTTGCCAGTTGTTGCTGGCTAGTCTGAAGGAGCTGAGTGAGGGAGTTGAAGCTTGGTAACTGCAGCTCCAAGCAGGAACTTTGTCCTCGAAGGCGGAGCTAGGTCCACCCAGGCATTTTGCCCAGATGAATGGTTGCCATGGGAGATTAAAGGATTCCTCAAACATCCAAGAGCAAATCAAGGCAACACTCCAGGTTTGTTTTTGAAGAGAGAATAATGTTGTAACAAAGCTCACATAAAACTGCCATTTTACAGTGGAATATTATTACATTATTTCACTATGATGTTAGAAGAAAGTGTAACTGGTCAGCATGTTGGAGCAAATAATGACTCAGCTTAAACAACATAAATATGAAATCATGGCCTCATATGTGGAGATTTTCTTCTTCTGTTTGAACACAAAGTCAAACAACATGTCCACCTCAGAGCCTCTGTGTCAATCACTCATCCAATCTGTACTGCTTCTGTCTTACACGCTTCACACACACACACCTCCCATATATAACCCCAACACACACACACATACACACACTTCAGCCTCAGTGTGGTTGCACAGTTTGACATTGCGGCTGCTCACTCTCACTCAGATGCATCGCGGCTAATTACTCTTTGCACACTTAAGTACACAAATGCGGGTGTGCATTCATTTGTAAACGAGTTATTGTTTAATTATAACTTCACATGAACTTTGTTGAGCAGCAGGGCGAATCATGTCTCCCCCTTCAGCGCGTAATTACTCGGACTATAATTGCCCAGCCTGTTTGCTAAAAAGGCGCTCGTCTCGAAGCCGCATTCCCTCCACACACACACACACACACACACACACACACACACACACACACACACACACACACACACACACACACACACACCACACACACACACCGTCCGCGGTGGGGGCCCCTCCTGGAGGTTGGGCCCTGGGAGGTTTGCCATGGCTGACATCTGATCACATAAAATCTACAAAGACTCAAACATTTTCACCATTTATGACCACAAACCTGAATGAATTTCATTAGGATTTAATAGATGGTAATTTGTGAAGTTAAAGGAAAAAGATACCTGCGCCTTTTCGTTTGTTCAGTCCCGTTTCATTAAAACTTTCTCTGCAGTTCCATCGACACGACTCAGGAGGAATGATTCCACCAGCTTCACTCGTCTAGAGAGAGAAATGTTTGTCCATTTTTTCTAACACAAAGATCAGTCCAATGGGATGGACAGCATTTATTCAAATCCTGCCGAATTCCCAACTGATTCTGGACTTTGACTGGGCCATTTTAAGTCACAAATCCGCTTTATCTAATCCCTTTTTCACTATGTTTACTGTTGCTGTCCTGATGGAACCTGACCCTCCAGCAGGTCGTCTTCCTGGGATCAAACTCCCCAATGACAAGCTCTCCCACAGCATAATGCTGCCCCCGCCATGCTTTACTGTGAGAAGATTTAAGCTAAGATAACTAGTCTAATGCATTCCTTCCCTGGTATTCACTAATTGGTCTGCATGGATTTCATTTTTAGGGGTATCAGAGTAAAGTGGGGGTAGGAAGGGTGAACACAAACACAAAAAACACTTTCTCAATATAAATGACAACATATTTATGTCTCTTCTGTTTTATAGCTATTATTTATTACTTTGTGTCCGTCCATCAGATAAAATTCTGGTATAAAAAAACCAACTAAACTTTATGATTGCAATGTGAGAAAATATATTTAAAAATCAAGGGAAGTGAAAACTTTTGTGAGGTACTTTACATTTATTGAGCAAAATTTACTTTAAGTGAAGTTTACTGTTCTCTCTGTGTGTGCGACCCTAATGACCTCTGACCTCATGTCACATAAAAACCTCCGGAAACACGAACACCATTTCACTTTGTTTTGGTAAAACTTTATTCTTAACTATGGCAATGTTGAGTCAATATATTTATATGATAGTTGTTGTTTTTTTGTTTTTTAAAAAACTTTAGAGTGATGAAGGGTTAACTAACACCACATCAAGCTTTAGCTCATTTTCTAAACGAAGCTATATTTGAGAAAAAGAAACTAATTCCTTCTGATATCGATGTCTGAAGGTCACAAGTTGTTTTGCTTAAAGAGGCGGTGTGACTAAATCTCTCCTTTTGTTAATAAAATCTTTTTTTTTTCTAGAAGGCAGCAAACAAAGACACGTTGTTTGGAGCCTCCATGGGCTTTTATGAGACAAGCGATCCTGATCCTGAGCGACACTGTTTATCTCTTCAGCGAGAGTCGGATGGGATCTGCCTCTGTGCGCCGCCGCCTGTTTGCAGTAATTATACAGCAGTATCACAGTCAGACTGAGGCGCGTGCAAATCAAAACGCTTCTCCTCGCCGACTTGGTCATGGCGGAGGAAAGCTGCACACGGATTTCTGGGCTTAAATGGATTTGAGAAACCGAGCTCTGAAATTCTCGATATCCTGGATTTAGAAACAAAACAACAACCAAAAAAACACAGACATATCAAACATAATAAGCTTTAGACGCAACAGTGTGAACTGTCAGGGATGTCTTCATTATTAGAGCCTGAGCTGGGGGAAACTAGAGAAGGAACACCAAGCCACATAATGACGGGTATCACAGGGAGGCCTGAGGACAGGAGTCCCACCACAACATCCTGCAAGACGAGGCCGGTCCTCCCGCTCTGCCTGGCGGGGGAAGCTGCCACTGGCACAGCCAGACACACAACATAAAAACACAAGGAGCAGAGAAAGTTTCTGCTGCCAGCCCAACACTTCCCTGATTTAAACACTAACTCCTTTTCATTCAGGAACACGTACATCTTTAAAGTGTCTTGTAAAAGTAGACCCTTTAACTTTTCCACATTGTGTGACATTAAAACGTAAACATCAGGGAGACTTGAAATAGGCCAAAAATGACACAAATGGGCAACAAGTAGGGTATACATTTGTGTTCAATCACTTTTAGTTGCAATTTCAACTCCAGGTATTGGAAGTCGACGTTTGTCAGGTTTCACTGTTGAATTTGGAGTTAAATATTTATTTTTGCTAACTTGGAGATATTGAAGATATTGATATGTTTGAGCTAGAGAGCTAGAGAGCTCAAACATTTGTTGAGCTCTCTAACTAAACATTTAGCTTGGAGCTATGTATTTAGTTTAGAAACTGAATATTCACCTTGCTAATAAAATATTTAGTTTGGAGTTAAACATTTGATTTGAAGCTAATTACTTTGCACACTAACTATTCATTCAGTTTGGAACTAAGTGTTTAGCTGGCTAATGATACAGACTGAAGCTACTTCAGCTTCAAGTTATAACTAAGTATTAGACTTGCAGTTACGTATGTAGTTTGCAAACTAAATATTCAGCTTGTTAAAACATTTTATTTGGAGCTAGCCAGATGTTTAGCTAAATGTTTAGCTAGCTAATTATTTTTGGGAAGTCTACTTAGGAAAAAAAACTAACTTCAAACTAAATATCTTGTTCTTGAGCAGGTAATTTCTCAACTAAGTATTCAGCATATTAACAATGTATTTATTTTTAAGCTAAATATTTAGCTAGCTAACTAAACATTTTGTTAAGAGCTAACTACTTAGCAGATTAACTAAACATTTATTTTGAAGCAAAATATTTAGTTTGGAGCTAAGTATTTTGTTTGCTAACTTAATTTGCAAACAAAATATATTTTGAAGCTACATATTTAGCATGAAGCTACATATTGAGCCTTATAACGAAACATTTATGCCTAACTATCAAACTGTCTAAAGATTTATTTTGTACTAAATATTTAGTTCCAAAGAGCAGCTACAAGACTTTGACTTGTGTATATTCATGAATATGCTTTCATCTAAACTTTTCCACATGGGCTGCAACAAGCTTTTATTTAGGGGTATCAGCATTAAGAACACAAGAAGTCTTCCAATTATTATATGAGAAAAAAATATTACATCCCCTGTCCAAAAACAAAACCAAAAACACACGTCTTACTTTGTATCTTGGTCTGTCACATAAGATCTCATTGAAATTTGTAGCTGCACTCTGACAAAATGTGAAAAAGTTCCAGTGGTGTGAACACTTCTAGAAGTTGCTGCGTGTCCCCGGTGCTGATGCGTTCTGCTCTCATCTGAGAGCTCGACAACCACAAATAAAAGGCTCAACTAATTGCTATGGATCCCCTGGATACTACATCAGCCTCATAGAGGAGTGTGACAGCGAGAAATCAGGCCGTAGCTGCACGGCGAGCAGCCGCCATGAATCACGTCGCGCTCAGCCGCAGCGTTAAGAGCTGAGGAATAATCATTGGGGAGGCAGTCCAAATTAATACTTCAGCTGAGGCCGCTTCGTTCTCCGTCATTAGGGCACATTACAGGGCCACAATATACATCATTAAACCAGGCATAAACAATTCATTAAAAGGCCGTTAAGAAGACAAGCTAATGTCACTTCTCCCTGTGGTATTAATAGACTGTAAAATGGCAGCGGAGTTAAGGCAAAAAGGATCATTTGGCTACAGCTACCCAGTCACTCACCCTGAATATCCCTGAGCTGAGGTACCGATCACACCGAAGAAGAGATACGTTTACATTTGTTTTGGCAACATTGGTGTACTGAAGTAAAAAAAAAAAACAGGGGACATTAAATAGCTGCATGTTAACACCTTTGCAGGAATGAAGCCACTTTGTTCTCTGGTCAGGTTCCTTTGTAATGTCTGTGATCAAAACAAAGACTGTGAGGATTGATGGAAGACACGACGCGTCAGTCAGCAGCTCTCCAGTTTATTCAAACCACAGAGCCAGTGAAGCTCACAACCTTCCTTCACAACAACCACACACACCTGACATGAGAGGGTGAGTGGAGTCGCAGCGGACAGCTCCACTGGTGAAGTACATCACCGTAGCCTGCTGGTCATTAGCTGTAGACATCCAACGTTTTCTTACAGGGATACTTTTATTCACATCTACTCGAAATGATGCACTGGAGTTTGGTGGATAAATGAAGGGAGGGGAAAAGTTATCAAAATAACTGACTTTAAATGTAAAGGTGAAATGTGAGGTTTTCAACCAAAAAACCTAATAAAGCTGGAAAAAAATCCTTTAAGTGTTTGACAAAATGTTTTACCAGGACAAGAACCAGGCTGGTTCTTCTTCTGCTTACTCCTGACTACCAGTAGCTCATTTTTGTCCTAAAACAGATATTTCTAAACTTGAATATCTCCCACCCACTGTATGCTACTGTATAAATTCCTCTTGGTATCTAGAGAGAACATTTAGAGTTTTTCAATGATACCACAGGTGAAGGGGTGGGACTTCTGTACCTTCCTTTTTGTCAATCATAAAAATGACGTTCATCAGTACAAGCACATTTTATGCAAAGAGAAAAAGTAAATGCATAAAACATTTTATTGTGCAAATTTTGGTTTAAAATTTTGTTGGCATATTCTAAACAAGTTTCTTAGCAGCATATTAAAACATTCTATGAATTATTTTGACTGTATTTTATTGTAGCATTTAAAAGTTGAAAAACTGTCCTCTGTAGTGGTCATTTAAAAAAATTTTCTGTGTCCATCTGTCCACTCATTCATTCATCCATCCATCCATCCATTTTCTATACACCCTTGTCCCTTAGTGGGATTGGGAGGGTTGCTGCTGCCTAAGCCCAGCTAACGTTCTGGGTGAGAGGCGGAGTCACCCTGGACAGGTCGCCAGGCAACACAGAGACAGACAAACAACCATGCACACACACACCTAGTGAGAATTTGGAGAAGTCAATTAGCCTGACAGTCATGTTTTTGGACTGTGGGAGGAAACCGGAGTACCTGGAGAAAACACACAATACACAGGGAGAACATGCAGACACAATGCAGAAAGACCCCATGGTGTCTTTCTGCAGACATCATGCAAGAACCCAGAACCTTCTTGATAGGCAACAGTGCTCAGTTTTGTCAATGTCAAATTCATTCTTATGTTGATGTTTCGATATTTTCTTTAGGACAAACTGGTTGCCATCTAGGTTCAATTTCAAATGTATGGGGTTCCGATGTCCACTATAATGGACACATCATATTTCAAAAATAAAAACTTCTTTTCCAAAAAAAAAAATGTTTTCAGTATTCTAATTACCTTACAAAGATTGTGGAATTTTAAAAAAATGGTGATTGGACAATATTTTTTTGCTGGTAGTCAGGAGGTACAGAAGACGAAAAAAACCTAATTCCAGACCAGAAGTGCCAGTCAGGTGTAAAAAGCCTTAAAATAAATTCACTTTTTTTTCAGATCCACTATTTAATTTTAGTTCATTCATTCAATGATGGGGGAGTGATAAAAAAAAATTACAAAACCAAAAAAAATTATTGGCATCAATCTGCTGGGGGGGGTTGTTTGCTCTGGTGGTTACTGGTCACTGGCAGGTTGCCAGGGCAACACAGAGGCACACAGGACAAACAACCAACTCAACCTTAGAGACTGTTGGAGGAAGCAAGAGTACCCAGAGAGAACACCTGGCTGCTGACGCCTTAACTTTGTCATTTTTAAATATGAAATATTTTTGATCACTTGAGTTTTTTTCAGTCTTATTCAAGTCATTTCTTGGATGACAAAATTTGTTTTTACTTTTACTTGAGTAAAAATATGTTGTAGTGGTACTCTTTAGTACAATTTTCAGGTATATGGGTGATATCTGCATGCAAAGTATCATGGATACAATCGTCTATCAATGAATTGAAAACATGTTTTTAGCCAGATACAGATAAAAAAAATATTCAACCAAATCAACGCAGAACTTATTCGAAGGCTTTTTGCACATCTTTAACAGCGTTGACAACAAATGTAGCCAGCAGCGTTTACAGAGTGAACTCAGCTGGATGGCGCACCACACAGGAAAGTATAAATAAATGTCATTTTTGCATATTAATTTGCATGGCTGATGCTCAGAGCGGTCAGACCCAGTCCAGGGCCCCGACTCAGCAGGACACTGTGAATTCCTTTGGTTGGAGGGGCTTCAGAGCAACAATCTAAACTCAACCACTTGAACATCACGCAACATTCATACGAGAGAATAAGGCACAAATATTTACGACTAGCAGGTCCTTCGAAGAAAAGCTCAAGTTTTCTTACTGAAAACAAAGAGGGGAGAATAAAACCGCTTGTCAAGTTGACTCTCCCAAAGTTTCAGTCAATGAAATAAATAATCAGCAAATTTTTCTAAACAGCAGCAGCATCAACATACATTTCTTCTTCCTCAGTTACATTAGGTACTGTTTTTGTTAAAGCTGACTCAGTCTGTGTAAGTTACAGTACATCCGTCCTTTGATTGTAAAGTAACTTACATTATTTAAAAAACAACAACAATGTGATGCCGATATGTATGTACAGACAGGACAAGCCCTGAGTTTGATACACGTTGACAAACCGTCCTTGGTTTAAAAGGGCTGGACTCCTTCACAACCAGGACCTCCGTTTTAATGAGAATTCATTTGGTCATGAATTCTAGAGGGGAAAAAATAAAGTTAGAAATCGCCTCTGATAAAGAAGATAAATATTCAGAGTTTTAAATCCATCTATGTACACAGAAAGTTTAATGGAAGAAAAAAGGAGCAGTAAACCTTTTCTACTTCTGAAATAAAAAGAGGTGAAAATCCTTATTGTAATGGTTTAACTCTAGAGGAAAACAGCAAAAAATAAATAAAATAAAAAATCTCAGTTTGGTGAACTAAGAAAATTCCATTTAAATCAAGAGTTTTATGTTTGTTTTCTTTCTCTACCACTTTTACTTCCAACCACTTTAACTTTCAAGTTGATACCTGTGGATTTTTCAACTCTGCTTGATATTTACATTTTAAAAGAAAATAATAAAATAAAACAAGTTTGATCTTGTTCTTTTCGATCAGTATTTGCCCCCCTGCAAACTTGTTCACTGTTTTTTGTTTTTGTTGTTTTTCTGTCACTTTTCCCCCATTTATTGTTGAAACAATAATTAAATTACAGTTATTTATTGTTATAACACATATTATATACCAATAAATAAATGTTATTGTTACGAATAGGAATTTCATTCATTCATTCAGTGAAGTTATTCAAAACAACATGGTCTCATGTAACAAATATTCTGACTTCAAACAGTCAGACATGGCAGCAGCAGTATGATGCTGTGGGTCTGTTTGCTGCTCCAAGATCTGGACAACCTTTGCTGTAACACGACAGACTCTTCTTTCTGTCAGAAAATATGACCAAATCCTACTAAGTCCACCTCTGAATCTTTTCAAAAACAAACAAAAAATAATTTATGGTTTTGTTTTGACTGAATCCAAAATTTCTCCACGTCGACGTAAAAAGATTCACTGATCATAATCAGCTAAATGGTTCACACAAATAGATTGGCTTTCTATTTACTCCAGTTATTTGATATCAACATTCGTCTGATTGTCTGAAGAAGAAAAAAATCAAGTAAAAACAGGAAATCTGAAAGGGCCAAATACTTTTATCCAATCAGCTACAAGGTCACTGACTGTTTCTTCTTCTATTTTTTTCAGTATAAAATCCTGAATGAATCTGCAGCGATTTCTCTCCCTCTGGTTTCAACCTTTCAGCCTGAGACAACGTAGAAGCAGGAAGTGTGAACCTGACTATGATGGACGTTAGCAGATGCCATAAGAAAGACGCTCGTATGCTGCATGTTCTCAGCGTAAAACACACCACTCCTGCTTTATTATTATTATTTTGGCTCCTGCTAGAGTTTAACTAAAAGGCCGATAACATCCTGCTGTGGTCCAAATGAGGAAGCTGTAAGTGCAAGTACTTGATAATAAAATTATAAGTTGATTTTCAGTAAATTACATGAATTTATCTAAAAAAAGTAAAAGGAAAAAAGGGGGCATAATCAATAAATAAACTAACAAACTGTTGCCTAAGTCTGCTTCTAAATACAAGAAACAAGGTGCTTTTTGTTGAGAACCTAAATATATTGTCTTTATTTCACAAATAAACATAAATTATGCTGTTTTTTTGTTTCATTTTGTTTTCAAAAAAGAAAAGCTGCTTAAAATACAATTGCTGGTTATTCTGAAAACCATGGCAGCAGCCAGGAGTGGTACGCTGTGAAACCGAGAACATTTACACCCGATCGCTCTGACAAGGCACTAAAAAGAAACACCTGGGTTGTTTTTACTGTGATTGAAATAAAATAATAGAAGTTATTTTTACCAGGTTTTGTTGGCCTAAGTAAGCAGCCCGATGCACGGATGTGGCTTCCTTTGCGTGTCACCGAGTTTCTCGTCCTTTTGGTGTTTGGCGATACAAAAAATAAAAAATAGACATTGAGTGTCAGATTAAGAGAAGAGGTCAACAACCCTGATTCGGAGCGGGGCGCCAAATAACATGGGAGGTTTTCGTGTCGTACAGTCTGAAGGCCGGCTGCTTGTCCAGTCAAAGTCCCAATAATCTCTCTGATGACGTCTGACCGCTCCGAGGACATAAGCTCCTCCCGGCGTTTGGTGTGACTCGGACCCGTTGCGGAGCCAGAACCCGCTGGTGAACCTCTTGCTTGGTTGTGACGCCTCTCGGCCGGCGTGGGGGTCACTGAGTAAAACTTTTCTTGATGGCCACGCTGGGGAAGAGGCTAGAGAGTTCCTGGACTGCCCTGGTGTCCACCTGGGAGCAGAAGGAGACGTCCAGCAGGACAAGCTGAGGACACGACTGGAGGAGCTTCTTGAGAGACGTGGCGCTCACCAACCGTGTTCCTGATGATGAAAAAAAAATAAACACAGCAAAAGAAAGACTGAAACCCAAAACTATGAGCTAATTTTAAACTAAACCAACGTTACTTACTTCACAGATTAATGTGCAACTGGATTTATCATCATCAACATTTCCATATTATGTTTTTAATGCAGAAGTATTTGTACGCCTTAAACCTTCGTATGCGATAAGTTTAGCTGGACAATAATTCATCCCAGAAGTTATCGCGATAAACGATAATGTCGTTTTGAGTTCAAAACAATTAACTGAATTATTTTCAAAATTGCGAGAAAAAAAAAACTCCATCTTAGCTGGATTTTAGGTGAATGTCACTTTATTTAAAACAGAAATAAACCTCCTGTCTGAAGTTAAATCACACCACACGTCTTGTTTCAGGTCAGTTAGAATGACCTAAATTAGCTTGATGTGCTAAATACACAGAGATTTTTTTTATTGTATTCAAATCAGAAGTTTACATACCTTCCCTCAGAATTTCTCAGATATCTTTGATCTGTATGAGTTGGTCAAACGTTTTGCTTCCACTAGTGTGTGAATGATTCACTGAGTTGGGCTGCAGCTGCCACTAAATGCATCTTGCACCATCTACTTTCCAACGATGTTAAACTGCTATTATTATACAAGTATATAAGTTAGTTGTTGTGGATTCTCCGTTTTGTTTCCTGCAGGTGAAGGCAGATTGTCACAATCTATCTATGCTTCTTTCTCTCTTCTACTCCTCTTTTCCTTTAAACCTTTTCTCCCTTTCTTTTCTCATCTCTGTGTCCATTACATTTGAAACAAGCCCAAAGCAATTAACTTTAAAGAAATAATCAAATCAAAACAGGGTGATGTGCAGCGTTAGTATCTGACCAAACGCAGAGCGTACCCAGTATGTCGAGGTGCTGCAGCGCCGGGCAGCACGCGGCCAGCTCCTCTATGTCCGAGTCGCAGATGGTGCGGTTGGCGGTGAGGAAGAGCTTCCTCAGTCGGATCAGGCTGCGGGCGAGCTGCTGGAAGCAGCCGGTGCTGCTCTGCAGGGTGGGACACCAGCCCAGGTCCAACTCCTCCAACATCCTGAGCCGCCGCAGAACGTCAGACCGTCAGGAGCCGTCGCTCTGCGGTATGAGGAGCCGTTGCCCTGCGATACGGGCGGGGCTCTATGCGTGGGGCGGTGCTGTGCTGTGTTGCTTACCTGCAGCCGGCAACGAGCTCGGCCAGGCCTCGGTCCGTCAGGTTCCTGCAGCGCCACAGGTCCAGGGAGCACAGGGAGCGGCACCGAGTGGCCAGCATGCTGGCCACCACATCGTAGTCCTCTATCTGCAGAGACAGACGGGCGTCGCTCTGATCATCTTCTCAGGTGTGTGCAGTTGGAGTGTAGAACTTAAAGGTGTAGTTTGTGACAAAATATTGAGCTCCTCTGACTCCTCCCAGCACTTACTGCAGAAATACACCACTAAGTGAGAAAAATATCCAACCAAAACCAGGAGGATTGTGTTTGTGTTGTCAATCATGCTTGTGAATGTGCTGCTCACACTCGCCTAATTTCTCTCTGCTACACTGCAGCTGGTTCAACACAACAAAACCTGCCACACCCGGATGTTAAAGCTGGTTAGCATTCGCTCTATGACTGTGGCTAAACATATTTCCTGGAACAGTAAATTGTTTCTCCACTGTTAAGCACATTTAGCAGCAGGTACACAAGAATTACTGACAACATTAAGCCCCTCCTCCTGGCTCTGACTGGTTGTTTTTGGTTAGGAGTGGTGCATTTCTTCAGAGGGCAAAAGGAGCTCGGTGAGGATCTTTTCACATTATCTGACTCATGAAATTCTCACAACATGGTAACAGTTTTAACAAATATGGAAATAAATATATTTTTATAAAAGCAACTTTGACAAATTCTGCTGGATGATACGTTGTCTTTAATTTTTCAAAGGACATCTAACACTGAACCTGGAAGATATTTTAATCACTCTTATAAATCTTATTTGCAAAATAGTTCAGATTCAGTTGGATTGGATAGAAACTGGCTGAATGACTGAATGCTGCTTTTCAAGTTTTACCACAGACTACAAACTGGTTTTAGGTCTCATGACCTAAATCAGGATGGTTTCTTATCTTGGAATCTCTGTCTTACTTTAATCCAATATGTTCTGTGTCTAAAATAGTGACTGTCAAAGGCATATTTACAGCTTTTTATTTGATTTGTTTTTTCCTTACCCTCACACAACTCCCCAGGTTGAGATGTCTGATCTCAGGGCAGAAGGTCAGGATGCTGAGGATGGCTGTTTGCTACAGAGGAAAGAAAAAATACAATTAAAACACAAGAGAAAAAGCAGAAAAATGTAATAGGCATTTTTAAGAAGCGGTATTGTGTTTTCCAGCCACATAGTGTCATTTTATAAGACAATCAAATAACTGTTACCTTGAATTGTTATTAAAATGCTACATATATCAAACATGACTGAAAGAAATGCTACTTTGTGATTTAACAACTTGAAAATGGGGGCCTCTGTCTCCTTTAAAAACTCCTGCTCTTTCTGAAACATAACATGGCTCCTCTATTAACCCTTTAGCAATGTTTTTACTAGCATTGCACTGAGAAGCAGCTCCTATAAAGAGCTCAGCAGATGCTCAGGTCCACCAGCTGTTTGCTAATTGCTGCTGGTTAGTCTGAAGGAGCTGAGTGGAGGAGAATCACTCTGTGACGTAGAAGTTTGGAAGCCACAGTTTCATTCTCGAAGGTGGTGCTAGGTCCAATCAGGTGTTTTGCTCAGCTGAATGGTTGCCATGGAGATTAAAGGATTTCTCAAACCTGCATCAAAGAATCAAGGCGACACTCCAGGTATGTTTTTGATGAGGCAATAACATTAAAACATGATGTACAGCTAAAAAAGGGCCACATTTACATGATACTGCCCCTTTAAATGTGAAAATAACGACAAAACATCACATCTAAATCACAGTGTTGCATTCTGCTGAGTCAGTCATGTCATCTGACCTTCCTTCAAACAGACCGTCTGTCTTCCCAATCAACGTTTGAAGGAATTTAATAAAGCCCTGGAGATCAGTTGTGCGCACTGCGAAGCGAGCCGAGGACGGAGCCTTCTCCTGTGGCGCTGCAGCGCGCCCAGATATGGAAATTCAACACGCCAATTGCCAACACGTGTACATCTGTGGCAGGAGAAAGTGTCAAGAGATGAAAGTGAAAGCCTCTTGTGAGTGTGTGCGTGCGCCGAACTCAGTCTGGCATCTTTATAAACGCCTCTCTCTCTCTCTGCGGTGAGCTACTCATTTAATTAGAGCGCTGACAGGGTAATGACAGCTGAGATGTCAGAATCGCCCCTCTGCCCCCCCCCACCAGGCAGACACACAGCTCTCACTGTCTGTCCGCGGCGTAAACAACCTGCGGCGCGCGGCCTGGCTCCACCGCAGAAACCCGACGCCGCCCGTCGTCCGTGACAACGCTCTTGTCTGCAGCGCGGCCAAAACGCCGAGGCGCGACACGAAAACAACGCTGCGGACGAGCCAGCACCTCAACGCACGGCCCGCGGACCCGGAGCTGACAAAGGAGCGTACGCAGCGAGCAACACGAGCCATCAGATAAGAAGCCGGATCGTTTTACCACAAATAGTCTGAACGTGTTTTGTTATTGACAGGAGGCAGCGATACCTCAAGAGGTTTGAAGATGAACTTGTAAGTGAGAGACACTTACAAGAAAGCAGAGATGGGAATAAAAACAGGAGCTACTTTCATCTAAAAGATTGGCTAACAACCTTTAGATAAATGTTTATTTAACTGCAGTAGCAGTGAATAATTGAACCACATGAGCAAATAATCGATTGTACCCCAACCAGTTCCTACATTGTAATGAACATTCATATTTTTCATATTATTTTACTAATTACTAATTACAGTACAGTGTATAACAGGTTTAACACTGTGGCCAGTAGCTAGAATGTCAAACTTTTCAAAAAGTCAACGTGCTCTCAGAATGCTAAGGCTAGTTAGCATAACCACCGATGATAGCAGATCAACAGTTTTCCTGAAATAGTAAGTTGTTCATTCTCCACTGACACATTTAGCAGCGCATACACGAGGGCGACCAACAGTTCTAAGACACTCCTCCTGGCTCTGATTGGGTGTTCCTGACCGGGAGGCTCTTCAAACAGCAACAGTAGCTCTGGGTGGAAGTGGAGAAGATCGATCTTTTCGCAGATTATCTGTCTCATTTTACACTTTGACGACATGTAAATGCTTGAATGCGTTCTTAAGTGAAGGGTTTGCCAATTACGTCTCGGTTTTTCTGAAAGACGATCGATAACAGTGGACCTTCTACAGGTGGTTGCAGCCCACAGGTGACCACTCCTACCTCTATCTTGGTGCGGTACAGCACCAGCCTGCGGAGGTGCGAGAGTTTGGAGATGTGCGTGAAGGCCTGCGGGTGGAGGCGGTCGCAAGACGACAAGTTGAGCTCCTGCAGTTTGGGGCAGGCCTGGGCGATGACCTCGAGACACGGCTCATTCAGGAAGTGACAACACGACAACTCCAGGCACACCAGGCTGAGACCGCGGGCCTTCATGAAACTAGAGGGGGAGAAAACAGAACGACCTGCTTAATCTGGACTTAGAATTTTTGTCTGCCATTCTACCAACTTTAAAACTATTCGTCCTTGCAAGTGTTTTTATTTCTTGAGGTCATTTCGGTCTGACCTGCTGAAGCCCATCAGGGTGAGAGCGCCGCGGCTGCCCGTCCAGGACAGGTTGAGCCTCTGGAGGAGGGTGCAGCGGCTCTGCAGGTGTCCCAGGGAGGCGTCACTCAGCCGGGCCCAGTACGGCTGCAGGCTCAGCTGGGTGTACTGCAGCGGGTCGCAGCAGTGCTGGTGCAGCAGCTTGCAGGTCTGGGCCAGACGGCAGAGGTCAGGCAGGGTCAGGTGGCTCAGAATCAGCTGGATGAGCTGAGGACGGAAGACCGGGAAGGGGGAGAGAGAGAAGGGTCAGGAAAAGGAAAGGCAAGGGAAAGCAGAAACTCTTTTTAAGTGACGGTAAAAAGCTGAAGGATAATAAGCGTAGCGTAGATTAATGTTTCCTCTCTGTGTGGGAGAGATCCAAACGGCTCTGATGTTCTGCTCTGTGTTTGTGTTGCCTCTCTCAGAGACAAAGAGTGATTTGCCCCTGTGAGTCGCGGCGGATCAACAACGTGCGGCGTTCAGGGCCCGGTGTTGGCTGACGGATAATAGCTGTATTGTGTTTCGGAGGCGGTTTGTGAGGACCGGCGTTAATGGCAGCGGTTTGGAGCGTGGATGAGACGAGCGCCACGGGCGTTTTCTTGAAGCGAGCCGCAGACAACGCGACGCGAGGTCGGCCCAATGGGTCGAGGATGGAGCCCCAACACGTTAGCATGTTTGTGAGGAATGCAGGAACATGGGAGTGGATTCGTACCACTTCAAACTTTTTAATCCTTTTGGTCACATTGTGTCTTATTGTTGTGCTGCCTGACAGAACAACACAGAGTAGAGCACAGTCAAGTAACTGTGTGAGTCTCCACACTATAATTCTTCCACCATCTTGTTTCATAGCAGGCAACATGTTTTCATGGTGATTGTTTTCCACTAAGGCTGCATGAAGTTACAAAAACATGTTGGTGAATGTTGTTATCAAGGTATAATTTATAATAAATAAACAAATCAACTGATCATTGTTTGTGTTGTTGCAAACAGAGACTCTAAAGTAGCAACTCCAGCAAAAAGAATGCAATTAACTTCTTTATTTCAAGCACAACAACATGATTTAATTGGAAAAGTTGCATTTTTTTCTTGACCTGTTGTTGTGAAAAGGAAACACTTTAGTTCAAGTTGTAACATCACAATGAAATAAAGTATCCTGAAAAAAAAGTAACCTTCGAGAATAAAACATGGGTTAATGAAATACTCATAATTTTTTCTGTATTGATATGTACACAAGGATGTCTTGTATGTATGTATTTTATTTGTAAAAGTCCACGAAGTAAAAAATATCTGGGTCACAACTTTTACCGGAACTTATAAAAGGAACTAGAGACAATGGGTTTGACAGAGAGATGTGGGTGTAGCAGCACGTGGAGAAAAGACGCCGAGCGACGGACCGGGGAGCTCGAGAGATCAGCCCGGAGATACATGATGGTTGGAGGAAAAGTGTTGCCTGACCAACTACTGAAGGAATAAAAAGTCTTCTGGAGGCAAAATAAAGCCACATGGAGCGATAACCGGACCCGATGCGCTCGCGCTCCAGGCTTGACAAAGGGAACCGCCTGGTACACAAACACCGTCCCGATGAGACCCTTCCATGTTTTTTTTTTCTCATTGTTTTTTTATGTGCACAAAGACTGATATATTGTTTGGGCCCCAACATTGTTTTTTGTGCGATCGGAACTTTATTTTTGACGGAACTTTATTTTTGAAGAACTAATTATGGACTTTTCGAAGGATTATTACTATTCATGAAATACATCCTTTTGTTTGATGCATACTGGGGTCTTGATTTGGGATGGGGTTGTTTATTTGTAGAAAATTAAAATGACTGTCATAATGCCGTGATTCCAGGAAACAGATGATTGGTTATTAAATGTAGCGGGCAACTAGTAGCAGCATAAGTCAGCTGATGTGTCCCATCTTTCTTTTTATTTAAATCAAATCGTTTTTCCAGAATTGATTAAGAAAAGCTGCAAACATACTCATTTCTAAAGTTGTATAAAAATCAAGTCAAAGAACTCTCTTGAGCGTGTACAATTTCTCGTTTAGACGAGGATTTGTTACAAAGTTTCTAAGTGACTTTATCAAAGACCATTAAAGGGTCAGTATTATGTGTTTTCCAGACACATAGTGCCATTTTATAGCACAATCAAGTAACTATGTTACCTTCAGTTATTATGAAAATGTTATAAACATTAAACATGACTTAAACAAAAATGGACTTTATCATTTAATGACTTGGTCTGTGTCCCTTTAAGAAACTCCTGCTCTGTGTCAAACTCCGCCTTCAAGACGTCATCACAACATGGCTCCTCTATTAACCCTTTAGCAACATTTTTATCTGCGTTACCTGAGAAGAAGCTCCTATAATGAGTTCAGCAAATGTGCAGCAAAATCAGGTGTTTGCTAATAGCTGCTGGCTAGAAACTGCAGCTCAGGGGAGGAGCTTCATCCTCCTTGGTTTGTTTTTGAATAACATTATTACACGATGTATAGCTCAAAAAAGTTGATTTTACATAACACTGTCCTTTAACATTAAGGTTCCTTTGACCTTCATGTTTTGCTCTGCGCCCTGCAGTGTGTTTGTTCTGCTGTCACCTCATATGGCAGTTTGTCAAAGTAGCCATTGGCTGTCCTCTGCTGCTTGCCGTCTCCTCCTGGTTTGTAAGGACCGCCGACGTCAGACATCTCATCCTCGCTGTCACTTAAGTCGCTTATATCGATGAGAGGCATCTTATAAAGTGCCAGCATGGGCCTCTCCTTCACCCCGCGCAGGATAACGGCGTCCAGCTCGGTGTAGTAGTCCAGCAGGGAGCTGTTGACCTCCAGGCGGAGCAGATTGGTGGGGAAGTTGATGTGCTTGATTTTCGGGGAGAACTGTCGAGCCTGGGGGGTCAGCGCTTTGGTGGGCTCTCCTGACCACAACACCTCCCACCTGCACAAGGTTATACTGGCTGATTAGGGTTAATGATTGTGTGCTGAAGGATGTTAGCATGAGAACGTGTTTTGCTGCTTCTGCTTACTGGACATATTATTAAACACAAATTAATCCATGAATTAATTAATGAGCTCAATAACTGATCATTAATCCTTTTTTGAAGGTCAACTTTGTTTACAGTGAAATCATAATCCATTACAATTATGGTTTCGGTTGTATTTTTTATTTTCCATTTCCATTTTGTTTATTGATATTTGTTGTCATGTTTTATTTTGCATGTTAAAGGTTTTTTCAAGTTCAAGTGTTAATTGTTCTTTACAAACTTAAGTTTATTTTGGTTTGAGAAAGAATGTTAAGTAATTGTCAATATATTACTTGAAAATGGTCTCAAAACAACAACAGTATCGTTTATCGCAATATTTACAGGGGCAATTTATCGTCCAGCAAAATTTGTTACCGTTACAGATTTACTGGTTAATAAAATAAGAAAGAAGGTCTGGCAACTTAGTTTTTCTTTGCTTAGTGTCATTTTTCCATTCTTACAAAACAATCATAAAAACCTCTCCAATACTTTTCATGTATAACAGCAGATTAGGGCAATGATAGGATGTCTTTTCTAGAAAAAAAACAAGGAATGTTCAAAATTTGAAAAGTTGAAAATTTGCTAGGAAAGCTCAAAAATTAAATTTCAGAGTTTTTTCTAGAAAAATTCTCACTTTTCAAACTCAGAAAATTCCCTGCTTTTTTTTTTTCTAGAAAATTTTGAAGCTTTTTGGCTGAAACATACTCCTCCTTTTTCCTGCCTATCCACAATGGCCAGAGTACGCCATCGTAGTGCAGGACCCTGTTTTAGCTATTGCTGATGGAAGTTGCTTCAGGATGTAATCACTGGGGGTCTGTTACCTGACATCAGTAGGTGGGTTTTGTGAGAACGGGTTGTGGGAGCAGGCCAGGATTTGGACGATGGCTCCAGGATAATAAGTCTCAAACACCTCCACTGCCGTGGGGTAGACTGGCTCCTCGAAGCCAAGCTCGATGTAATCCTGACTGTGGAAGTCGTCGGGGGTCCGGCGGAACGCCAAGGGAGCGCTGGCGCACTGTTCCCACCACTTCCCGTAAGCTCTGAACACGGCCGTCTGCGTGAAGTCCCCCGAGCTGGGGTAAACGTTGGGGATCCCGGCCAGGTTCCACATGGTGTAGGACATGCTGTTCTCACTGCCATAGTGGGAGCTGAAGTCCAGAACCTCCTTGGCGTACTGCTCCACCTCCACGCTAACCGGCAGCACCGCCCGCTGGCCCGACTCCACGGCACGCCGGCTGGTCAGTGCCTCGCCTCGAGTCCCGCTCCTGGAGCGCCGCCGCAGACATATATAGTAAAACATGCTCAAGAGGGTTAACATAGGGAACTCTGGGAGCGGCGGGGGCGCAGGGGGGAAAAGACGGAGGCTAGATGGAGGAAGAGCCTCCGGCTACGTGTAGCGCATTGTCTCGAGGGCTGGGTTCAGACAAAACGCAAGCTAGAGGCCCGGCTGCATGCATGACCTGTGGGGTTAGGCAGAGACAAACACATCCATGAGTGGGACGAGCAAAACATTGAGTCTGACACAACACAGACTCTATGTGTTGTGTCAGACAGCAGCTGTCAGTCACACTAAATACACAGAGAGCCTCGTAAAAGTATTTACACTCAACCTTTTACCCACGTGTCAGGTTACAGTAATAACTTTTATAATGATGCTTTTGTTGTTTTCTTCGTTTTGCATTTACTGTTTATACTAACTGTATTTCTTAACAAAATTTATTTAGCTAAGTTATTCTCACCTACTTCTGTAGAACCTTGTTTTTAGCGAGACATATTACTGATCATCCAAGGACAGCAGATGAAAGACATTTTGGCTAATTATGGAACATTTGCAGAAATGTTCAAGTGTTATCCAGGCACAAAGGGCCATTTTATAGCACAATCAATTAACTACGTTACCTTCAGTTGTTATAAAATTGCTACATATATAACAAATGAGATAAAAGAAATATTTGATATTGTATTGAAATTGGGCCTCTGTCTCTATAAAAACTCCCACTCTTTCAAAAACTCCACCCCCAGGAAGTCATCATAACATTGCTCATATGTTAATCCTTAAACGTTTTCCCTTGAGCTTGTAGATCCTCAGATCCACCATCATTAGGTGGTTGCTAATTGCTACTGGCTAGTTTGCAGGGGAGAATTAGCATAGAGCAACTTCCAATACAGGATTCAAAACTAGAACAAGTCTTGCACAAGTCCAAACCTAAAAAAAATCATAATAATACAAACATTTATCTGACTAAACATTCTATGCAACGAGAAAAGCCTAAAGGCCCATAGAAGCTTTAGAGGAGCTGCACAGCCCAGGAGGATCTGAAGAAATCATTGTTGAACAAAAGGACTTCAATTTAAAGTTTAAGTACATAAAACTTTGGGACCAAATGAGAAAATGTTTAGGTGGTGTAAATACTTTTGGTAGACACTCAACTGCAATATATAGACTTTATTTTAAATCAAAGTCATAAATCCAAAGTTGTCCTTGTTTACAGAGCAGCTTACAGCGGGCAGGTCGGTCTGTGATCAGTGACCACCATGTTGGAGGTTTGTTGAGGGGGACAATAAGCAGCCAAGCTGTCTGACTTCTATGTAGGTCAATCAGCAGCAGCACCTCCACTATTCGGGAGAATATCTGAGCCACTGCCAGCCTTAGTTAAAGTTGAACCTTTTGACCTGACACAAACTCAGATATTTCTTTAGAATCCAAGATAAAATAAACAAGAAAGCATTGAGTAAAGGGTTTGTACTAGATAACAGTGATGTAATTAAAGTTGTTAGAAGGTAAAAATATATGTGAACATAAAACAAGGAACTTGCCCAATAACTCGTCGTGTTTTTTATATGGAAAATCCCTCTCTATTAGTAGTATATTTCCAGCTGCCAGTTTTCTGTAAAACTTCAGTAAAGTGACATGAAAACGTGAATTTGTTTGGTGACATTTAACAAACAGCAGTTTTCTGTCAGTGGTGGCTAATGTTAAATAGCTGGGTTTAGCTAACATTCAGACAAGCTGAGCTGTCAAACATGAACCGCTTGCTTCCGCTTGGCAGCTTTAACAGCAAAACACACAAAAACAAATGAACATAAAGTCAATTTACGGCCAGCGGAGATCGATATATCCATTCATGGGGATGTATCTTCTTCTTTCCATCAGCTGTAGCCTGATATTTCAGTCCGCAAAATACATTCCTGTCGCTTAGCTCGTGTTCCCTTCAGGAACCACCAGGACAACGCATTAAGTCACGAATAGTCCACTAGATCCAACTTGCAAATGTCGTATTTTTTAAATGTTTTTTTTATGATTTGTGAAAAAAATCACAGATTAAAATTTGTTTAAATTTACATAATTAAACATTAGATACCCGTGATAATTTCGGTAGAAATGCTTCGTTCTCCTCCTTGTAACATCTCCGCCGCTGCAATGACTTACTTTTGCTTAAAGAAAAAATAACTCAGATAGAAAAGGCTACAGATTACAATTTGAACCGATATCATCAAATGCTACTTATCGGACTTGTTTTAAAGAACAAATTAGGCGCATGTACATAAAACTAGGAGTTCCGAGCCAGCATTGAAGGTGTCACGAGTTGTCAACATCCGGACGGCGAGCTTTTATCGCAAAGGATTATGGGGATAGTAGTTAGAATGCTGCAGGTAAAAAAATGCTACTGACTTTAAAAGAGAAAATTCGCATGTACGTTTATCAAATTATATGTTTTATAATTATTGGGAATTTAAATGGAATGGGACAAAATCAGAAAGTGGAAGTTAGACTTCAAATAAAGTCAGAAATATCTATTGACCGGGAAATAAATAAATCTGTTTTGTTCATACAAAAGAATTCAGATAATTTATCTGTAAACTTTTAAGTAAGCCCTTCTTAATTATTTTAAGTAAGTCCTCCTTAATGATTTAACTTTAACATCAGTTAACAGCATCTCCTGCTGGTTTCACACATTTCTATAAAGTCACCAAACTCTCCCAGAGTGGCCTGGCTTTCTTAGCACACCAAGTCCAGATCTCACATCTGCCTCGTTTAATCCTCATCTGAACCTGTCCATGCAGCTAGGACCAAAACACTGAAGCACATCAGAAGGGGTGGGGGGAAGCAAAGCCACCACACACACACACACACACACACACACACACACACACACACACACACACACACACACACACACACACACACGCATACACATCCACAAAAAGGCACATAAACAACATCCAGACAGATTTAGAGTTAACAAGATAGAATAATGTGAGCAGTGAGCTTCTGGGCCTGCACCCTGATTGACAGGCCAGGCTGCTGTCAGCTCCTCCAGGCAAGCATCAGCGAGCAGCAGCTCTGCTACTGTCAGGGCTCTGTTCTGGTCCACTGTGCCACCCATACATATGCACACGGCCAGGCTCACTCAAATGCAAATGGGAGATGGACGCACACACGAGTGCCTGAAGAGATACAAGTACACACACATAAATGCACACCCATGCACCAACACATCCTCTGTACGTTCTTTTTATGCCCCAGCTGGTAAAAGGCAGGAAAATAATAAGTCTGCTGTACCTCCCCCTAAACCCCCCTCTCCTTCTTTTTTTTTTTCTTTTGCTTGGACACATGAAAGCTGGTTGTTGCACATGTGAAGCACCGCGCTTGGTTATTCTCATTTAGATGGAGAAAGCAGCAGCCCTGCTTTGTTGCCGGTGTTCTGTTTTACTTCAATACTCGGAAATGAAAGAGCAATTTGTGATGTTTTTTTTTGCACCTGAAAGTATTACACGGCTTTCTCCGGCTTTGCTTTTCTGTAAGACTGTCCTACACAGACCTCAGGAAAGGGCGTGTTTGTAAAAGCAGTTTCTCCAAAAGTTGGGCTATTGTGTGAAAAGCAAGCAAAAACAAGAATACACTTGGTTTGCTAAGTGTTAAGCGCTTAGCTGGTATGAAAAAATAGTGATGTCTGCCAAAATATATAACAGACCCACACATAACAGGATAGAACTGTGAAGGGGAAGAAAAAGACTGTGTAGTTTAAAAAAATTTAAAAAGTCTGAAAACATAAACACTTTTTACAATCAACACACCTTTTGACTCTTCGGAGGAGCAGCCAGTATGAAACAATGTTCCTTGTTGCTCTGTGAAAAACAGTGTCGTATTAACTGCTGTAACTGCGGTAATAACTGGTGGAATAACTGGTGTAACTGCTGTAAGTTGCTAACTGCTGTATTTTGGGAGAAAACAAACTAACTGCACTAGACAAAAAGTGTTCAAAAGTTCAAAAATATAAATATACAGCTCGAACCAGAAATCAAGGGCTTCACCAAATTACTGGCTAAATAAAACACATTCAAAGTTGCTGTAATAAAAACACATACGGCTATTTACACTAAATATCTACCTCGCTAACTGCATATTTAGTTTGGAGTTACTTGGTTGATTAACTAAATACATAGGAGGATAAATAAATGTTTAGCTTGTCAACTAAATATTTAGTCTGAAGCTAAATATTTAGCTACCTGAATATTCTAGCTAGCTATACATTTAGCTTGCTACCTAGCTAAATATTTAGGTTGAAACTGAGACAATCATAAATCAATGAATGATAGTGTGGTAAATTAAAACATATTTTTTCTCTTGTAACTTTAGAAACGTCACATCAGAGCTGCAGACACAGAAAGCCAGAGCTCAGTGGAAGGATTGATATATCAGTCATACAATCAGAAGGTCTGTCCGTTATGGAAGAGATGGCAGAAGGCTGTCATCACTGAATGAAAACTATAAGAAGTTTCTTTTGAAGTTTGCCACAAGCCATATGAGGGACACAGAGAATATCTGGAACAAGGTGATCTGGCCGGATGGGACCAACTTTTGACTTTTAGGTCTACCTGCAAAATGTCCCATGGGGCAGGAAACTGAGTAACAAATCTTACTATCAGTTTATGTGTGAATTTTGTGTTGGTTTGTCACATAAAACCACATTTTAACCACATGGAGGTTTGTGGCAAAATGTGAAAATGACTGAAGGGTATAAATACTTTTTCAAGTTGCTGTAGAAGAACAATGTGAAATTTCATTTTTCATATGCCATACAGTTCTGTTTATTAAATTTTTCCTCTTAGTGTGACTTTTTTAACTACCAGATGCAAACTAGTACAGTAGTGTACAAATTCATTCCAAATACATTAATGAGTGACCTTTGGAGTATGAAACAGTTCCTCATCTGAACAAGCCTCCCTCTCTCAATAACTTCAGATCGGTATTAGTTTAACATTTGGATTCATCAAATTTTTAATCTTACAGCTGCGGCGGTAAGTACAAACTACTGCCGAGTCAGGAGCCAAACGTTCAGCAGATTTTCAAGCGTATTCTTTTCTACAGAAGTTTTCTCTTCACAATACTTTCTACACAGTTTGACACAAATGAATTCATTTGAAATACTGAGCCGTAAGAAGTGGAGAATACCTACCTCGCTTGAGTCAGTTCCATCCAGTCATAAAGCACCAACTTTTGGATTAATTTATGAGGAAATAGCAAGCGGTAATGTTTTTTATGTCTTTTTTTTAAGATTATTGACATAAAAAAGCTCTTTTTCCCCCCTATTTTCCTTTTCCTATATTGGTTTTCATTAGTGATTTTTTTCCTTCTTTTTTGTTGATGTCTAACTGTGTAAGCACCAAAGTGTGTGTCTCATGTGTCCTGACAAAACCCACAACACACAGAAAAGTGCACACTGATACTTGAGTGAACTAAGGATATTAACCCCAGGTCTGATTTTCAGTGGGGATGATTTAATTCAGAGTCTTTCTCTCACCTCCATGGCTCTTAGCTCTCATGAACACTGATCGTTTCAGTCACCGGCACGTTTGGCTTGTTTCCGGCTGATTGCAAAAGTTCTCCCGACTTTTTAAGTCTCGGCGACAGAATTTGCAAATATAATTACCGCTGCGAGAAAAACCCAGCCGAGATAGCGGCGAGGAGCTGTCATCTGCCATTGTTTCTTGCCCGTGTCCTCCAACTGAACTTCACCGACCGACAGTTTAATTGGTTTCAGGGAATCGAGTGTGAAGAGGAGCCATGACCTTGATCTTTCTCTCTGATAAATGATTTTTTTTTTCCCTTCTCTTTTTGAACTGGCTATACATGCAAATATGAAGACTGTGTGTGTCGGAGTGCTGAGAGGAAAGTAAACAGATACACATTGTCTCCTTTTATTGTGTGTTTAGTGGCTGATTAGAGGCCTAATTAAATACGGTGTTGGTGAGCTCGGCGGCAAACAGAGGAGACACTGACCCCGCGACTCCTGATGCACCCTGGGGGACGGTCTGAACAAAGAGAGGAGATGCACTCGGCCTGATAGAGAACATGCATTCAGAGACATTAAACAATAAAGCACCATCAGACCCCTTATCGTGGTAACCTGTCCTGAATTTGCCCCTCCTCCCCACCACGGGTTGTATGATAAATATTCATCAAAAGGCCAGCAGGAAATTGAACAAAACTAACAGCCCAATAGTGTTGGCTACAGTTCAGACTTGTAGGAGTAAAAGCAATTCAAGAAAGAAAAAAGAAATCAGCAACAAATGTCTTGACGTGGGTTTAGGAGGCCATCTGCACTCAGTACCATACCTATATATAAAAAAATCAACCACCTGCTCAAATTTCTCTTCCGAATTTGCTTTTTGGTTACATTTAAGATCAGAGCATCAACTGGATTCAACAATGTGACCAGGTGACTGTGAACCCATCCCAGCACTGAAGAAATGCTTAGATGCAATGTGTGGGTGGGCCGAAACAAAACTGAAGTTATTATCTCTTCTCTTGTGTCGACTCGCAGCTTCATTTATTACAGCTGGAAACTAGAAGTCAGGCCCGAAATCTGAAATCTAGAGATAGACTCAGACTGAACCTTCAGAGCCACATAAGGACAACTACAAAGTCGGCCTTCATCTGATTAAAAGAGCAATGTCCCAGCAAGACCTATAGAAATTCAAAGAGAACGTTTCCTCTAGCCAGAAACATAGAGCACATCACCCCTGTTCTAAAGTCCTTTATTGGCTCCCAGAATTTAAAATACTGTTGTTAGTTTTAAAAAAATCATCTGGTGTCTGATTTGACATAGCATTTTTATATCAATTGCTGGTCGACTGTGTTATAAATTGACACTGTGGCTGTAAAATACATAATTCCATTCCTAACACATCTTATTCAAGATAACAAGGGAACAGTGAACTAGTTATGATTTACCTCTACTTAGTTTTTTTTCTTGTAAAGAAAATTTAACTGAGGCTGGAAGGTGAGCTGACTCAAAAGTCCAAATTCTGATATATATATATATATATATTATTTATTTCACATTTAAACTATATGAAATAAGCACACTCCACATCTTAAGGTTGTGTAGTATACTTCACAGAAGACATGAACAAAAAAATATATATTTAAAGCCCCCAAAAATGACATACAGTCTGTAGGCAGAGTAAATACAAAGATTGCTTATAACAGCTGTCAGTATAACCGTCATGATGGGAAGAAACTGCTCTAAATCACTGCAGTGAGCTAACGTTTGATTTCTCCTCTGTGTGTCTGGAGGCCGATTGTTTCACATGCAACCCCAACCCCTCCGGTCTGGTGGTCCCTCTCCCCCCACCCACCCACTATACCCCCTCTCACCGCAGCTCCCCACTCTCAACAGGCTTCTGCGCAATTTATTCAAATATTTTGACATTTCGCCTCCCCTCACTTCCCGAGCAGAAATGATTTGTGACAGCTGGAGATGGGCTCAGTCAGAGGAGCTTCCTCTAAAAACGTTCTGCCTTCTTTTATTCCCCCCATTCCTCCCCACTCCACACCCCATCCCTCTCTTTGTAGAAGGGCACGTTTTTCTCTTTACTCCCATCTTTTTTTCTCCCATCTTCCTTTATTCACCGCTGCTCCTCCTGTCAGCCGGTGCAGCCCATAAAGCAGCTCCCCTTCAATTTTTTTCCTGTGATTTCTTCGCGTGATATATAAACTATTTGTTGACATTTTTTTGTATTTCCTGTCTCCTTCGGGCCTTTTTCCCACCCACTGCTTTGGCTCCTTGTGCTTGGAAAAAAAAATTAAAATAAAAAAAACTGACCGTCGCTCATTGTGGTTTAGGGTTCATATCAATCCTCTGACTCAGTCGAGAAGATCCCACAATTCAGGAGAGAGGAGGCGGAACTCGCCGACGGTTTCAAGGCGCCTCGGTTTTTGTGCTGTCGCAGGTGACAAACTGATAGAGCAGAGCGTCAAAAATCACGCAAGGCTGCCTGTTACAGCGCGGTGCGTCGACAACAAAGAAGACATTTGAATAATGCTGCTCATTAGCTAGCAGGGGGGGCTGGAGAGGTTGAGGGGGTGGGGCAGAGGCCTGGTTCTGTTGCCGCCTGTCCCCGGTCACTTTGCGGCACCGCGATACGGACAAACGCGCACGTGGCTCACAGCGCCGCCGGAACGTCGTCCATCACTGCGCGCGAGATTCCCCGAGACAAATGCATCTTTCTGTGGGGTTTATTTACTCTGCTGTTGGGGGGGCAGGAGAGAGAGGGGGGGGGGCGGCGGCTCTCTGCGGCGCAGCGGCCACTGAATGCAGGTGAAAGGAGGATCTGAGAACCGAGAGCAGACAAGCTGCTGGAAAACGAGTCGAGCTTCACAATAGGAAAGGATAATGAACCAAGTCACCGTGAAATACTCAACATCACAACGGGCTGCTATGCAAACAGTATAAGATTTTTTTTTTTTAAAGAAAAGATAAAACAGCAGTTATTGTCAGGTCTTTAGTCCACAAACCTTTCACAGGTTGTAGAAGACAGCGTCTGTTGGTGAAGAGTTTGAGTACATAGTCTGAGAAAACAGTGAATGCTACATATTTATTTCTAGATTTTTTTCCCAAATCCGTTTTAAAACTAATAAAAGGAATATTATCTCAAGGTATAATTAACTAAATTGATATAATACAGTTCTACTAAGACGGTGCATTTTCTTTCATTGTTTATACACATCGTCTGTTTTGTGGATCTATGGATGGTTGATTCATTGTTTAGGGTAGTGAACTGACCTTAGAGAATATCTAAGATTTTTATTCTTCAGACTTCTCTTTTTTGTTCAAATTTTTGTTTATGTCAACATGTGACAAGTTTTAAACTGTGTATAAAATAAATAAATAAATGATTTGCTTTGTTCCTAATGTTCAGGCAAACTAATTCACACAGTGACCCCTCATGTCTAGACAGGGTCGGCTCTCCTATGTAAAGGAATGAAAAGATCAAGGTTGGTTCTGTTCAGTGAGAACATTTCTAAATCAACTCTGATGTTGGTCTTTAGTTTGTAAGAAAAATCACGTCCATTTTCTCTGTTAAAAGTGCTGCGGTCGCCTCTTACAGTTAAAAATGGTCCTCACTACTCATCTTTTTATCTACTGAAACACCCCAATATCCAACCTTTCTGAGATTAGGTTGGACACAGATTTCCTTAAACTCAACAAACTAAGTTACAGTCTTCAGACTAATGTTCTAATCAACATATTTTAAAGAACATAAACCTAGTCGAAATCAATAATACAAAAGCAATAATTAATATATCCATTCATCTTCTTAGACCTTAATCCCATTGGGGTTGGTTGGTGGTGTCCATCTCCAGCTGTCAATGGATGAGAGGCGGAGTCACCCTGACAGGTCACCAGTCCGTCACAGAAGCAATAATAAAATAATAAAAAAAACACTCAGTGCTTGATCTCACTGAGATACTTGCAGGTTTACATGAAATGAGCTGTACATGCAAGAAATTCTTCAAGCACTTTGCAGCTAAAAGTGAGGAATGGGGCAATGTTTCCTCAGCATCACTTAACTCAATATTTCTGACTAGTTTTTTAAAGTTATTTCAACAGGAGGACATGTTTATAAAGATGTTTAATGGGTCATCTTTATTTCTTAACACATAAAACGTTATGCAGTTGATAATAGACATCTTTTTCTTTGCCATTTCATCTCTAAGCTGAATTATTTGCCTTTGTTGATCTTTGTATTTCTAAAAATGCTGCAGCATTTTTAGAAAATTTTACTCTTTAGAAGAGGGCCAGGCCAAATTCATTAGAGAACAATAAGGTTGTACAGAAAATGATCTATGCTGTGTTCTAACTGGCCTCACATCATAGATACACTTTGACTTTTGGGTTTTTAATGGACTACGGACTATTTAATGTTCATTTTAAGTTGTATTCATAACATTCAGACCTTATTAAGATAAGGTAAACAAACTGATAAGACAAACAGAAATGAACTTGTAAAATTTCATTGTATTTCTGGGTAGAAGTTTTCAAATTTAACAAAAAAAATAGAGAAAAAAAACTTGCTGGGATAATTTGGTGAAAATCCTACCAGTTACACTGTAATTTTGCATGTAAGGCGTAAACATTCCTAAGATAGTGAGAAACCTTTTTTAAGTTTATTCGTACAAAGTGACATGGGAAGTTGTCAATTCATTACAGCCAATCAGTCACAAGGAAAATGAATGCCGCTCCTCAATCGGCAACCAATAGGATGTCAAGTAGCATTATGCTTAATAGGGTGGGGTCTACTGCAATATGTCTGATTAAAATTAAAGTTATTGTAAAAGGCTGATGTTTAGCAGTATACAGAATTCCTTTTGTACTATATCGCATCATGTTTTAATACATTACTTTAGACTTTAAATGTGGGTAATTTTATATTGAGATTACAATCACGGTATTGTAGCTATTTTTTGTTTTGTATTGATTGTATTTATAGACCAAATTTGGATAGTTAAGCTAATTAGTGAGACAAATTTTCCAATTATCCAGGGAAAACAGATGAAAAATAACCAATTGGCTAATTCTAGCATATTTACAGTGAATGTTAATTACTATACATAATCCCAGCCCAAAGTATATCACCAAATTTCAAAAGTGGCCTTCCTGGGACAGTCTGGCAGGGTCCGTTCTAAGCAAAGTGAAAATAGAAAAAAAACAAACAGTTTGACTCAAACCGAACACGGGAGCTTTGCAATTTGTCTGAGCTAGACCTAAGGAAAATCCAGCTGTAGCTCCACAAAAGGAGAAAATCAGTCATCTGCCAAGGACAGCCGGAGCTAATAAGTGTGTAACATGATAGAAAAGAAAATTAGTTCATAGCTGTCATCTTCTTGATGAAGAGGCAATCAAAATCAAAGTGAATCATTCTGCGAGGAGGATTGTGTTTTGGAATTCAAACGGGCAATGCCTCAATATGACAAATCAGCCGGTGTGGTGCATGTTGATTGATTCCGTCCATGAAAATCTAATAGATTTAGCCCTCTGTGAATTTGGCTCTCATTAACCTCGCAGCGTTTTCATACCAGAATGTATTGGAGCCATTTTATCCACCACTCAAAGGCAATTCAGTGGGTGATAAATCCTTTGGCTTATCTGGCTGCAGGTGACAGCACAGCAGAGAAATGCCGCTGACTGGGAGGGGGGGGGGGAACACGCACATATGCATACACACGCACACAAACACACATTTTCTATGAGGGGTCGCCATGGTGACCCCCACACAAGGAATAAAATAAATAAATAAAAACTTGTGATCCAACCGGAACCGAAAGACACGCTCCTTGACCTGAACGGGGGAACAGCCACCACAGGAAAAGAGAAAAAAAATCTTCCTCTCAGCTTATGGAATAGAAGAGGGGAAAAAAAACAGAATTCAATTACACAGTCGAAACCCAGTCTTTGCCCTCGGGGAGTGATATCAGCACCATTTAAAAGTCTGATTACTCACAAAACCAATAACATTTTGACTCCCTGGTAATGGACCAGTAGATTAGAAAATTTAGATTACATTTAACTGCCTGTAGATTCTCATTAAAACGCCACCAACTAGTTAGAAACAATAGGTAATTAAGAGTGTAATGAAGCGCAGTAGCGTTAGCGCCAGTCGGCTTTATGCTACTCTTGTGGGACTCAGCCTTACTTTGCACTTATCCTGCAGCGAAGCCGTTCCCGCCGTCTCATTTGGGCAATACGACATATTTAATTAGATTAATGAATTTCGGTGGCGTCTCCGTGGGGCTGGCGGCTCTCCTTTGTGGTGACAGTGTAACAACAGATTATATATTGGGGAGGGGAAGGCGAGCTGCTGGCAGGCCAGCGCTGGTTGCTCCCCTGATAGACCGAGGTGTGACAGTTTGGGTGGAACCTGTCTCAGGTTTTACTGCTGCTAAATAGTTCAAATGCAAATACTCACAGACAAGCGCGTGCTGCCTGAGTAAACACACAAACTCTTATCCAAAACTCCAGATTTTGATTTAGCAAAAAAAAAAAAAAAAGGAGGCCTATTGAATTAAACATGATTGATTGTGACACGACGGAGGGAAAAGCGCACAAACAGAGGCGGGAAAGCCCATGGTGATAAATGGGCTGGTGGCCGCGTTTAGCTTTAAGCTAATGTTTGCGACTCTGCTCAGCCACGAGCTGAAGACTGAAGGAAATGAACTGGAGCCGAGTTTCTCTGAAGCTAACTAAAGTTTGTTCGGAAGTCTTCTAGTCTCCTCCAGCAGTCAGCTACTTCAGCTACTTTTTTCTGTTTGTTTGCGTTTTTTTTTTTTTTACATTTTCAGAAAAGAGAAGAAGGGTTGAAAAACGCGCGCGCAGCTATGGTTAAGAGTGATCTGAAAAGGCTGCAATAAGCAGAAGGTTTATGGTCAAGCTAGCTAACTTTGGCGGTGGCTAAAACAGGGCTCAGTGGTGGAAATACTTCGAAATTGAATTTTCTTAATTCCTACTTGGAAGTCCAACCCCAACATGCTGGATTTCTTTTTTGAAAAGTCCAATATCCATCATGGCTGCTGAACACAAAATACACCATTAAAGTTGTCTATTTACTATAGAGCTTATATAACTCCTTTGTCTCATTGCAGACATACAGTAGCTACTGTTTCTTCTCTATCTTGTCTCTTAGTGTTTAACACGCATAGAGGGAAATATGTTCTTCGCACTCCGACAACAAGCTAATCCCTCCTGGTTTCCTGGCTTGTATCAAGGCGTTCAACTCAGGAGTAGTGCGATTCTGGTTTTAAATTTTAAATGTCAGAGACAAATAACATCCTCCTGCTGAGGCTGTTTGTACTTGAAAGTTAGATTTTTTTTATGTGTTTCCAAATGAAAATGCAACAGTGTCTGGAATCAGACTTTTTAACTTGAAAAGCCTGGCTCTCCGGACAGGCCCAAGTTCAATATCCAATATGGCTCCATAGCATTTAACACGCTTAAAGCTGTAGGTAACTATTTGTTAGCACCTCCTAATTGTTTTTATCTAATTAAAAACATATTATTGAGTTGTTAATTTTTTAATTGTAAAAAAAGAATTTTTTGCACATGTTCCTTTAATGTTTGAATGCACAAACCAAACAAAATACATAGTTATCAGGTTTTCTTGCTGTTAGAAGTTCACACACCAACAATTAGTAGATCTTTTCCCAGCTTGAACTTCGAAGGCAGTCACCTGGGATGTGACATAATTCCCAGACTCGAGTTCTGACTTTGAGAAAACTCTAATGCACCATTGTGCTGCATTCTGTTTGAACTCAGAAGTCGGATTTTCCAAGTTTCCAGCCGTGAATACTACAGCATTCACTGAAGTAGGTGTTCTGATTTGGAAATGTTGACATTTCCTAGCAGCTTCTGCATGAAAGTCTAGCTGTGGATCTATATCTCACAAGATCTAACTATAAACATCCAGAAGCCCTTTAGCATCAGATCATTAAGCTATAGGCAATGGGGCTCAATTTAGGCCTCCCTCAATGTACTGCAATGTTTTATTTAAGAAAGCCATGTCAATTGTTTCAAAATCCACTTCTCTCTTTGACTAACTTCATGTGCTGCAAATATGACATGTAGTAAAACCTGTAGAAATAAACTATTTATTAGCAATTCTGGCAGTTTTAGAAGTGACAAACACAAGACTGTGTTCCTCGTGAACATGCTCCTTTAGACATCTGAAAGCACAAAACAGAAAGATGTGAGTCGTTTCTCCTCGCAATGCTAACGCTAGTTAGCGCCACAGCAATTAGCAAATCCCACTGGTTTTCTGTGAGCAGAACACGTTCAGCCCAGGTGTTATGTAATTCTTCTGAATGCCACATTGCAGGCAGCATGTGAGGCAGGTATAATTTGCTGTAGCTGTGACATTTAAACATTTAAAGGTGCTAAAAGTGTTAGATGAGCAAATGTTGGATAATCTTCCTCCACTATGACACTTTCGCTCTCTCATATAGGCATATATGGCTGTATAACAAAGCGATTAAAAATGTGCAGGTGAACAGGTTTACATTTAAAAAATAATCTCAAATCTAACATGAAAGTTTTTGTTGTCATTTTAACAGTCTAAGATGATTTGGGACCCCGAACAGAATTTGATTGGAATACCTTCCACAATCTACTTAACTAATATCTGCTTATATTTTCATTGGTGGAGTATTTACACAAATCAGTTAATGCACATTAAAGTTCACACCTGGAAATAACCAAAATAACCAGAAAACTTCACAAGTCTTGAACTGGACAATTTGAAACTCATGAGTTATTTGTATGATGTAAGATGTAAGATGTTTTTTTTCCGTTGCTGATTTTAAAGACATTTTGTTTTTAGATTCTGGGGCCGAACTAGACAATTAGAGGTTCACATTTTTTAAAACTGAATGCTTTTTTTGTACTAGTGAAGGCAGTTCTTAGTCTGTGGTGACTTGTTTAGTCAGATCTAGTTTTGATGAACTGAATGTTCCAGCTCAATTTTAGATCTCAAGATTTCTGGGGTTCCCTTTCTGTTGGTACAGTTAACAGTAAAAACATCGTGGCACAAATATGCAATATGTATGTAATGTTCTTAGATTGGCAAATCCAGTAAAAAGAAAAGTTTTTTGAGCAGTAAGATAACCAATCAGGGAAAACAAGACTTGATTGCCTTGACACCATAAACTGACCGAAGCTATGAGGGACAGATAAAGACTGCAGACAATGTGTTCAGTGTTGGTTTGAGAAAAAACAAAACAAAACATATTTTGAAAACATGTTTGAGATTGTAAAATCTTCAAACTGTTCTACAAACTATATATAATCCTAATAATTTGATCTATTAAGCTTTTTTGGCACACAGAAATAAACCCCCTGCCAAATCAAAACTGTTTAATGTTCTAAACTCAAAACATTGAAGTCTAAAGAAAAATATCAATAATAAAATATCAACAAATTAAGCAGAGTAAAACTTTAAATCAAAACAAAACATGATCAGAACAAAATAAAAGATAAAAAAAGAAAAAGCTCATAGAATACAGTAAAAACTTAAACACTGACACATTAGAAAACATGGAGATAAAAGGCAGTGAGTTTTCTGTTTGCACCTTTTTGTCATAAGGTCAAGCTACAGGTTCTCTAATGCAGCAACACACTGCCCTCTATCGGCCTGCACTGTTACTGCTCAACACAGACATGAGAAACAGGCCCAGCTGTTTCCCCAGCACCTTATATCCACATATATATTCCAACACGGAGAGAATTACAATCTGGAGATGAGCATTTCAGCCACTCCGTCCTGAGCCGAACGTTTCCTGGGTCAACTGTAAACGAGCCGGTGTTTTGTTTTTTACTTTTGATCAGATGACATGGTGAGAGAGACACAGATGTTACATGCTTTGGCTGTATAGATACAGAAATCACAAAGGGAATATGTCTTAAAACACACACACAAACACACACACACACACACACACACACACACACACACACACACACACACACACACACACACACACACACACACACACCTCCAAACAGGCAGAGAGTAAACACTGGAGCAACTGAGCCAGATTCAAACACTTTGTTTTGCAGAAGGAGAAGGCGAGCAGATGGCCCAGAGCAGATAGACTCTGACACTGAAAGCGAGGTGTGTTCTCTGAAGGACGAAGTCCCGCATTGTGACGGCCTCTCTGTCACACCGCGTACCAGGGGTCCCCAAAGAGCCGGGGTCTTATGGTGTCAGAGCCCCACCGCTCCTCCGCTCCCCTCCCCTCGCTCCTCGCCCTCCAGCCCTGGCCTATTGTGATTGCCATTTTTTAATTTCTCTAATGCAATCAAGTGTGACACAAACTGTTTACCTAGCGTGTCTGCCACAACCAGAAAGAGAAAGGGACCAGAGAGAGAGAGAGAGAGAGAAAACTGCCTCACACGCCAGGATCTCAGCACAAAATAATCCTCCATAATACCAGAGAGTTTAAAGAGGCTTTGCCAACATCTCCCCTAGTCCTCCCTCAACCTGACTTTGCTCTTGTGAAAAAAAAATAGGAGAGAGAGGGGGGGAATGAACACACGAGAGAAAAAGAAAATCTGTTAAATTCACGTCCCTGGCTGTCGTTTTGGGATTGCTAATTATTGTTTTTAGAGCTAAACAATCGGGGTATTAGGGCGTAAGCGGATGGAGATAACATCCGAGGCGGAGGGCAGGAGAGGGAAGGTAGAGAACAGAGGAGAGGTACACTGGGGGGAATGGATAAGAGGCTGACAGAAGGGAAGTTATAATAAGGCCTGGTACCATGGATGTTTGTGTCTGGGCTGTGAAAAGAAAAAAAACAGAATAAAAGGAGACACAATGAATCAGTCCTTCTCCAAATGTCTGGAAAAGTGAAGCAAAAGTTTAAGAAGTCAAACAAGATCAGAAAAACAAACAAACAGGAATTAGAAATTGATCCAGACTGCTCAAAAGTCACCAACAAATATTCCACCATAAAATTATGGGATTTTTATTTCATGGCTAGATGGCATTGTAATTGTAATTTTTGCGGTTGAAAATGATGCTGGGCTCGATGTTTTACCGTAAAAGAAAATGTTTTAACTAAAAAAAGTTAAAACATTTTCCCTAAAGTTTGTTTTCCCTAAAGTGCACAAGAAAACAACCTTTAAAATGAATTTCACAGATTCATTTATTAATTCGCATCAAATCAACAGTTTTGATTGATGCGAATCAATCAAAACTATAGACTATAGTTTTTTAGTCTATAAAACTATAGTTTTATAGACTAAAAAACTATAGTTTTCTAGTCTATATACAGATACGGATGTTTTTGTGCAGGAACATCAATACAGCTATAACAATCTGGATTCAGAGAAATCAGACTTATTTTGGCATTTTTATGCTTTACTCCCAAAGCTGTTCAGAAGACATTCATCATGATGTTAGATGGAGATGAAATAATTTTTTTATGATGTTAAAGATTGTTGAAAAATGTCCAGATTCACTCTGATGCTATAAACTCTTGATTTTACATGTATTTCAACGTCACAACATTTCTGTGAGAAGTGAAGTGAATTCTGGTAGTTTAGAAGCCCACAGACTGTGAAACTGAACTTGAGCTTAAACTGCTTTTAGCCAGTGGTATTTTTTTAATTAATTAATTTATGTATTTATTTTTGGTTTCTGGAGCTGAAGCTTCTCTGAAAATGTTAAATGTTGGCTTTGGAAAAAGTAGAAAAACCTATTTTTCTCAACTGTTACCTATTGATTTCTGTTAGCCCTGAATGCTAATTCAGAAAGGAACTCAGCAGGTATCAGATACAAGCTGTAGCATATTTTTCACTTGCGAAATTGTTTTTTATTTATCGCAGATTTCAGTGATTTAATCTTTGCACAGCAAAAACACAAAAATCCTACCAAGTATTTTTGCTCTAGTTTCTAGTTTGAATATCTTAGTTCATTTGAAATGAGACAAAACTAACTTACAGGTCAATTCTCAAGTTCCACCGGCAGATTATTTCACTTATTACAAGACATTTTCCCCATGTTATAAGTGAAATAATCTGCCAATGGAACAAGTACTTTTTAGTACTTTCATTACCATGGAATTACAGACTTGATCTTATTGGGTTTTTTTAAGAGAAGCAGCCAAAATGCCTGTGGCAGCTTTGATATTTACAGCTCAGGTGAGGAAGTCTCTTGACAGAACCGACTAACCAAATACAAAACATGATGTGCCAGAGGATATTTTAACTGCATACCCTGAACGCACCATCCCCATGTCCACACGTCATGATGATGGCAGCGTCAAGACAGGTGGGTGTTTTTCTACAGCAGGGATGGAAATGTTGGAGAAAGTTGATGCCAAGGTGAGTCAGGCAGTGGTGGAAGAAAACCTGGTAGAGACTACAAAACATTTACTGAACGGTCAACCAACAAGCCAGAAACTGTCAGAGTCAAAAGGTTCTCTTCACTCAAATCAACAAACGTGTGGAAATTAAATGTCAATTTAGATACTTAAACAAGAAACGGCCACCAAAAAAAATGGAAACAAATGTGCGGAGGCACAAAATGCCCCAAAAGACACTGTTTTGGTTTTTCTTCTTTTTCCCTTTTACATTCATTTTAAAATGTTTTCTAAACAGTTTCCTCAAAATTAGTTTTCACTTTTCTGCAGGCGGTTCTTGTTTAAAAATGTACATAATTTAAAATGAAATTTTTAAAAGTTGGCAGAAACATAACTAATAAAGTGTGCAAAGTTGATTCAGAGTATTGATTCTTTATGGTGTACAATTCAGCATTTTCCCCTTCACAGATATTAACTACTTCATGTTTATTTTATGATCAATCGCATTACCCCCCTCCCCCCCAAATATATTGAACTTTGTGGATTTTATGTGACAAAATTTAGGGAGCATGAATAATCTTTTTCAAGGCATAACTCATCAACTTGTTTTCATTGTTGCAAATAAATTTTACACCAAAACATGCAGGTACATTCCTAACAGTTACCTAAATAGTACAACCAGTATTTGCTTATCCAGTTCATGAGAATGTCAGCTTTTTCAAAATATACCTCATCAACAGAGCTAATTGAAATAAACTTGATTGTTTTTCCTGATCCTGATGCAGTCTAACGACTCAAACCCGTCATCTGCAGGGTGAACTTTGACCCAGGTCTCTCGCACCGCAGGACACCATCAACACCGCATCGCCTCCCGCCGACGACTAATGAACGAAACGCTTCCTCCAATCACCGCCCTGCGAGCGTGATCCAGTCAGCGGCGCCGTTGTTGCCAGCAAAATATAATTAAAAGGCTTTGTAAAATACGTGCGCAACTTCTTGTAAACATGCTTAGCCTTTGGCAAAAGGAAAACTAGACGGGTTCAAATCTAGATGTGAAAGATTTAACAGTGCCTGGCTTTGCACCAAAGGGAGAGAAGAGAGCTGTAAAAAAACAGACTTTACCTGAAAAGGTTGTGTGTCTGAGAAGAGTGCAGGGAGAAAAGAGCTTCAATTTGAAGTGTCAGCGTCCAAATGAATCCGTTGGCAGTTATAGCTGAGTCCATTTTTTTGTAAGTCTTCTGAGGCCTCGTGTCTGATGTCATCTAAAGCAAGTAAAGACTTCCTGTTGTTGCCATGGGAGTCCAAAGCGCTCTGGGAGCTCCTGAGTCAGATCCGTCAAGGGATTGAATGCAGAAACTCCGTGAAAGTTCAAATTGCTCAGCTGTTAGATAAGCTGACATAAACATGATGACAAACAGACAGAACTGAAACTGTGCGATTGAGAAGAACAAAGTGGCAGAATGCGCAAGCAGGAGAACTTCCTGATGCTCTGTGTGGGCTTTCATTGTAATTTTAATGATCAGATGAAATTATTAAAGTATAAGTATTATGTTTTTCCAGTCATACAATGCCGTTTAAGAAAATTGTAGAAACTATGTTAATTTAAGTTGTTTTAAAAATGCTACATACATCAAATATGGCTTAAAAGAAATTTGATTATGTCATTTAAGGCTTTGAAATTGAGCCTCTGTCTCTTTAAGAAGCACTCTTTCTGAAACTGCCATCAGGAGTTTAACCCTTTGACAACATTTTTTTTACCAGTGTTGCACTGAGTAGCAGCACAGATGCTCAGTTCCATCAGTTGTTTGCTAATTGCTGCTGGCTAGTCTGAAGGAGCTGAGTGAGGAAGGGGTCTCTATATGAGGCAGAAGCTCCATAAGTTGCTTGGTGTCCTAGTAGAAATTTGGCTTAAGACAACAGTCCAAACATTTTCTACAGGGTGTGAATCAGAACATTGGAACAGACATTTAAGATGTTGAATTTTTTATTTAATTTTAACATTCAAAAGTCAGTTTTAATTTACGTTTTGGATCATTATTCTCTTGGATCAAAAACAAATATGTCCACATTTAATAACTGACACCAAACGAGAGACAATAGCAGATTAAGTTGTCTGTCCTTTACAAATGAGGCGCCATTTTAAAGAAAAATATTCACCCAGTGAAGATCTGTCGACAGGATGCACTGTTGCACCAACAAAATAACCCAGCACAAATTTCTGCAAAGTTTATTAAAGAATCTCATGGTTTGTGCCTCATAGAAAAGAAGGGAAAAAAAGCCCAAAACACACACAAGCATACACACACACGCACACACCCACACACACGCACACACCCACACACACGCACGTACACAAACACAAACACATTGGCTTTTATCCTGCAAACCACAAGGCCGGCCAAAGTCATCTGGAAGCTTCCACATGCCAATGAATAAATAAAGCCATAATTAGTAAAGAAAACAGCGCCACCTGTTGGCGTCCCACCCCTGTGAACCCAGGCTATTATAGTGAGCTGTGGGATGCACCTGAGCCTGCAAAGGTTCTGTGTAAAGAGCTGGCACTCGCCAGCGCCGCAGTGTTTCATCTGGGCCACCCATGTAACCATGTGTGTTGCAGCGCCTCCATTTGTAAAGAGGCTTACTGAGCATATGTGTTGCTATTGTGAGGAGTGTGGACGTGCTCAGTATGTGTGTGTGTGTGTGTGTGTGTGTGTGTGTAAAAGGTCCTACTGGGCATCCTGGGACCCACCTGGCAGCGCCGGGCAGATTCTGGAGTCGGAGCAGCTGGCCTGGGGGCTTTTCACGGTGTTCGGAGAGTGTGTGTGTGGAGGGGTCTTCCATGGCCTACGTCCCACCAGAACCAGGCGGTACAGGAGGCAGATGGACAGGCCAGAGACACTGCCAGAGGGCCACAGGGGCCACAGGGCTCAGGGAGGGAGCTAAGTGAGATCAGTCTGCAAAAAAAAAAGTAAAAACGCAAAGTGACTCCTATAAACTTTTCCAGTGTTTTGTCACATTTCGATCACAAATTTTTAAAGTATCTTAATACAACTAAGTGGGATGAATAAGTTGCACATAATTACACAACATTACACAACATTTTACCAAGTAACTTTGGTCAGTGCACTTGAAATGAGATAAGACTTAAGCAACTTTTTAGCAAGAAATAGGAGTTTATTTAAAGTCAATGATTCTTAAAGATTTACTTAAAAACTAATAGTTCCATTGGCAGATTATTTAACTTACTGTTTAACAAGATATTTTTCTCATAAGTGAAATAACCTGCCAGTGGAACAAGTGCTTTTTCATCAATATTAAGTAATTATTAACTTTAAAAAAAAATGAAAAGTTGCATGTTAGTAAGTTTTTTCCTTATTTCAAGCGCACTGAGATATTTGCACTAAAAATTAGACCAAAATTACCTGGTAGGATTTTGTGTTTTTGCAGTGTATAAACTGGAAGGAAGCAGTAATTAGTAACTTTTCATAACTTTTCATAAAGATATGAAAAGTATGCATGTATTCCTCTGCATTTATCCTCATACTCCGATAACCCTAAATAAAATCACTAAATTCCTCCTGTGTGTAATTTAAACAGTGGCTCTGCAAAGGTTTCAGAGGGTTGTTGGAGAACATTTATGAAAAAAAGTTGAAGGAAAATAACATACTAAGCTTTTAAATCTCAGTAATGTTTAATCCATCATCTGAAAATAGAAAGACACACATCATTACTGAACAGAGGAGAGAGTCTGTTGTGGACACAATAATCTAAGTTAAATTGTAAATTTTCAGGTAAGAAAAGTCACATTTAGAAATCCACAGCGAAATGACATCTTATTCTCAACTGCCACAAACCAAGTAACAAATCAAACTTTTTTGGCATATCTGCAGAATGTACAAGTAGTTGAGAACTAACATCAACCCCGTCATAATCCATGGTATTAGCAGCATCATGCTATGTGATTGGTTTTCTTCAGCAGTGACAGGGAAGAATGGTTGAGAAAATAGAAGACAGATTGAGCATATCAGAACGGCCTAGTTCAAGTCCAGACCAAAATGCAAACAGGAATTTGCAGCAAATTGATATTAAAAGTTCAGTTTGACTGAGCTTAAGGTAAATGTGTTAGGAAAAAACTTCTGTTTCTAGAAAAGACTTACAGCTATAAGTACAGTGAAAAGTAAATCATCTCTAATATTCGCTTATGTGGAGCTGAATTCAAATGCTCTGCAGATATGTTCAATTTTACTATTAAAAAGAACAAAAACTCACATAATTTTCATTCCACTTCAATTGACACACTTTTATTTTAGGTTGTTGAATTTCAATAAAAGGCATCAAAGTTTAAGATTATATTGTGAAACCATGGAAAAAGTTGAAGGCACTACAGTATCTGTATTTAAAGGGGCTTTTCGTGCTTCTTGTGCTTAATGGAGGAACTGTTGGGACAAAGTGCTGAAGGCAGAGTGACAAAATTGTAGTCAAATTTCTGTTAAGTCCCGTTTGACATTAACATAAGCTTTGTTTCCTTATATAATGCATGGAAAACATTGTCAATATTACACTATTGTCAAAAATACACAATTTCCAAATTAGTATGTTTTCGTTAAATAAGAAATAGCCTTATTAAAAAATATATGGTGAGTTGTGATCATCCTACCACTTCCTGTCTTCTTCTTCGTGGTTTGGGCCAGTGGCGTCATCCGGTTGTCAATAATCTTAGTGCCAAACTTTTTTTTCTTTAAATCAAAAAACAAGCTTTGGTAAATTGGCATTAAGCAAATTTATTTTTAAAATGTTACAATTGCGCAACTATATTGTCAATAGAAACTCGGCTACTGTGCCTGGAAAACACATAATGCTAAACCCAGGTAGAGCATGATGGGCCCTGTTAACAGGATGACTAGAAAGGAACACGTCGAACTCGGGGTGTCGGAATCAGCCACCGACTCCGGCGGTCCGGAGAGCCACAGATGCTTCTCCGTTTTGTGTGTTGACTCTCCGTAATTTGTTTGCTCTAATTTGTTTTGCCGAGCCAGGGGAGTTCTGATTTTAATTTTGCTCCGTGTGTGTTTACCCCTCTTTGTGGATCGCTGATCTGTTAAGCGTAGAGAGAAGGGGAGAGACAGTCAGAGAGAGGAGGGTGGGCTGTTCGCAGAGCCAAATAAAAAAAAAAAAAAGGAGCAGTGCAGATTGTTTTAAGCTCTGGCAACCCTGTCAGGCCCAAAGGCCTCGCTCACAGTCTGCACCTGCTCCGTCCCCCGGGAGCCTGGTTCCTGAACCGTGGCCCTCGAATCTTCTCCTCAGGCCCCCTGTAGCCCAGCCACCTCATCCCCTCCACATCTCTCCTCTCCTCCTCACTGAAAATCCTCTCTTTCTATATTTCACTTCTTTCATTCCCTCTCTTCTCCTCCCCCGGTGACTCCCAACAATCCCTCCATCCCCAGCTCTGGCTTTTTCCACTCTCTCTCTCCACTCTACCACCTGCTCCTCCTCTTATCCCTCCTTTCACTTTTTGCTCCTGGTTACTCCTGCAGTTGCCCCTGCTGAGCCTGGGTCTTCCCCTCTGCCCCTAGTTCCTTTCTTTTCACCTTCAGTAAATATCTGCTGCTACTGGCTCAGCCTCCAGCAGCTGGCAGGTCCCCTTGGCACCTGAATGATTGGAACTTGTTTGCCTGTTTGATAACACAATCAAACACGGAAAATACAACCAGAAATATGACAATTAGGAATATAAAAAAAGTAACATCTGCCATACCATCTTTACTCCCTCGGGAGATGAAAAAAAAAATCTTAACAAGATGTTTAAAATTGTCACAGCTAGGCTTTATTGAAATCCTCCAGTTGCCTCACTTTTTATGACTGCACAGCCACAGGTAGTTGGATCAGTCAGTCAGACCTACATACAGCAGGATACACATTGTCACACGATATTTACATTACACCGGCATTAACCTCTATGACATTTCGCCAAAAACAAGACATCTAGTTTTAATATGGCTTGATTAAATCAGTCCAACTGTACGGTTTGTGGTGACTGGATCGATCAGGTCGGACAAGACATGTTGGAAACAGAATCTTAAAGTCCAAGAATCGAGTTCTGAGCTAAAGTTATTAGAATACCTGGGCAGCCTTCAGGTTACTAAAAGGTCCGGTGACATGAAAATAATTTTGGTTTCAGTGTCCAGCTGCTAAAGTTGACCAATTATGTCCCAGACCAATGAAGATGAGTGGAATTTTATAGAATGTTATTTACACAACTAAAAATATAAGGGTATGTAATCTAGTTGAAAAAAATAAAAATAAAATGCTTCAAGTGTTCTTAGAACCATAATTTGTCTCTTTTGGGGTATAGAAATGTTCGTACCTGTTTTTCAACCAACTAACTAGCAGTGTGCAATTAGTTGGTTACCATTAATCTATAGTCCAAACAGCCAGAGAAAACACATAATTTCAGCCATTCTTTTATCCAATTAAAAAGGACTTTAAAACATTGAAATAATGACATTTTGCCAGCTCTTTTGTAAAACATTTAACTGACTTTATTCCACAGTAATGGGGCAGAGATTATAGTGACAGGAACCAAGTTTGAGACAAGGTGTGTGGCTCTGTGTGCTTGCTCTAATCACACCACTGTGCACACAACGCCCTGAATTCTAACTTTTTTTTGTAAGAATTATTTCAATACTAGCGTCTTTTACTCAACACTAATGTGGCAGAAAACAAATAACAGAGGTCGACCTTGGAATGGACGAGTCAAGGTTTGTGGTTTCTGTATGCGGCTCGCCGCTCTAACCAGCCGCCACGTGATGCTGCAATTTTAAGCACATTTTAAACTTTTTAAAACCTTCATATTGGTAAATAGGGTTAACATGAACTTTTTAATTATTTCCAGTTTTGAACAGAAACCTCGAGCAGCATATCTTCTTGTTTGGCTGCCAAACGCTCAGTTGGTGCACTTTACCAGCCAGGCACTGGCTTAATTGGCGAGTCATTTGTTTTGGAGCAATCATCGTACATGGGGTTTCGGTTTTCCCTCTGCTGAATGAGCGGCCTGCTGCTTCTAGGAAGGATGCTAATGAGAGCAGTGATACTGAACCAAAACAAAACAGAGAGGTTGTGTCACTGGGAAAAAAACAAAGAAGTGATTTGCAGATAGCTTTTGGCAAACTTGTCATTTCAGAAAGAGAGTTATTTTTCTTTGCAATTTTTTTACTCAATATACAAGCTTCTCACTTTTTGTAACAGCTTTGCTCTGAGAAATCATTCATCTGGTGACAACTGTTCCAGACAATTCAGAGCAGCAGGTGTAAAAAAAAAAAAGTGGCAAGTAAAATTCCACTCATCTAATTTGTTTTATGGAGGTCTATAAACCACTATGTGTGGGAAATGCATTCTCTTATTTCACCAATTTTAAATACAGAAGTACATATTTATTGGCAACAGTTGTAAAGATGTGTGAAGAGCCCTAAAATTAATTCTTGTATTGCAGTGGCATAATTTTCCACAGAAAAAAAGTCAGGATGATCCAATTAAAAATGCTACTAAAATCAAACTTGTGGGTATCCCTAACAATCCCTTTGACATAAATGTAGCTGAAGCTTTTTTAAATGGATTTATTTTTAGTTGTTTAGTTAATTTTCTAGGAATTTCCTTATAGATCATAACGTTCTGTTTTCCTGGGATGCCCATGTGATTTGACACAGGAACCTGTAAGCCACTAGACTAGAAGATAATTCATTTTTATCTTCCCACTAAGCATTGAGCCGTATTGTACAGGAGAAGAAGAAAAATATCTTCAAAGCTCACTGTTGGGGAACTGTTATTACACACAATCTATATTTCATTTGTGAAGCATGGGAGAAAAAAAACTTGTCCAACCATCACAAATGTAAACATAAGGTTTACTTAACTTCAGTAGTACTCAAACAGCATTGTGCTTTCTGTCAGACAAGACAATAACTGATCTTTTCAGGATAAAATATTAAGTCACTTGATTATTTAAGGCATAAATGCAGGATAAAAAAATGCGTAAAAGGATCGCATGCACGTTATTAGGTACTAGAGGACTTTTGATGCTGAGTCTGCTTGTCTTCCCAAGGGCCTGGGAATCTTGTTATAGTGCCAGGCAACATCAAGTCATTAAAATACCAGCAGATTTTAAATGACAATCTGCTGTACTGTAATGGGAAATATAGAAAATAAAACCCAGAATAGACCATCTAGGCATATTGTTCAAAGGCCAAAGATCTCTCTGTTCATGCCGACTTCATTAGATTTAACAAGACAAGACTAATATTTATTTCCAATGTTGGATTTCCCCTCATCTTTAATTAACAATTGGATGAAAGAAATGGAAATGTGAAATTATGGTAAACCAAGGAAAGATGAATTAATTTTAAGGTTTTTCACGCATCTTTACTGGCGGTAGCAACAACTGTATCCACATCTATTAGTTTCATGTTGTGTAATCAACTTTACATCCATCACGTTGCCGTTTTGAGCTCTTCTACCTGAAAGCCCCCCAGATACTTTCTCATCTAGCTACTTTTGATTTGAAATCCTGTCTCAATCCATAAAGAGTTTTTCATGAACTGTCTCACTGATGACATTCACGCAGGGTAACATTCACATCCACACAGCTAACAGGAGCGATGCATTCTCCCTCACTGAATAATCATTACCAGGACCTCTTTAGTTTTCCCTGTTACATCCATCACAGCATCTCTCTTTGGCCTTCACAGCAGACCTTCCTTTAACATAAAGTGAAAAAAAATCCATTATTGCAAAAATAATATATCTCAGACAACAATAAGAAAAAACATAATAAAAAATATATATTTGTAAACATAAACTCAGAAGAAAAATCAAATGGCACTGTTAATAAATTATGATAGAACAAAAAAATGACTAATGTCACCACTTTATAAATATTCTGAGCACTAAGGCTGATTTGTTGCTGTGTGCTCAGTTTGCAGTTACACATGCACCCACACACAACACCTACACGCTGTATGACAAGTCACCAATGAATAGGAATTACAATGTCAGGAATGAAGGACAAATACTTTGTTTGTAGCAGTAAATGACTCATGTCTCCTGCAGAGGTCTGCTCCGTGTTACAGCAAAGGAAGGGCAAAAGGGATGTATCATGCCGCCATCTAGTGGTCGAATATGGCTGTAACATATCAAGTGAGCTGAAATTATAATAAATAAATGAATAAAATTGAAGCTTAAACATAAAGTGCACGTAAATAATTACTCAAAATGAAATCTGGTAACTGATACAGGCACAAATTCTTTCTTCTGCTCTCAATCCAATAAACCTGCGACTAGACCTGGGTTAGAGATGATGAAGTCATAGGCCCTCCTCCCCAGTCTTTAATCAGATTTCCACAATACGCAGCAGCATAAAGGAAATGATACTAGGATCTGTGATGGACGAGAAGCGGCACTCACTGTTGTCTGTGTTTACTATTCAGCACACGGATGGTAAACAGCAGAGACACGGCAGCTGTTCTCTTTTGAGCCACATGATCAATCTGCACCTGTTGGAATGGATTTACACGTTTTTGACACATGGCAGAGTGGTGATTAGTTGCATCATCTCGTAGCAAGTGAAGTGCCACCTGCCACATCTGCAACACTTCCTCCTCCGTCGCCGCGCTTCTCATGAGATCCGACGTTTGGTTTTGTGTAACTTTTGCGCCGGCGACTTCTGGATCTGAGGGCGAGACAAATAAGGCAAAGAGAAACTGCCAACGCGACCGTTCGGATGGTGAGGAAGGGGACGAACGGGGACACTATTATGAGGTTCACTTTGTATCCTCTGCATATAAACTCCCAGTCTGTAGGGGGAAGTTGGAATTAGCGAGTGGAGACACTGGACTAGTTTCTCCAGATGTGCAAAGCGCCATCAGGACAAGTTGTAGCTGGCTGTAGCTGCCTGCCGCATCCGATATTCCGCTTTCCTGTTAAGTCCGGCTCTTACTGGTCACAACTCAAACCTCCAGGTCTGGCACCATCTCCTCTTTGAGCTGAATGTCGTTTTCGGAGCCCGTCCCCACGTCAGAGTCAAAAAGCGAGTGGCCCGACTCGGGGGAGGGTGTGTGTGTGTGTCTGGTGGACTGGCTGCCACTGTCACTGTCATCCAGAGTGTCAGTCCTGGAGAACAGGCCAAAGTCCAGCAGGCCTGCAGGGGAGCTACTGCTGCTGCTCTCACTGTCTCCGTCATAAAAAAGGTCCTCCACCTCCACGAACCACTCAGGCCAGAACTTCCTTCGCATCCGCTCACAGAACATGGCCAGGTTGATCAGCTCTCCTGAGAAGACATTAACCACAGATACGGCATTTCAGAGCAAGAGTTAAAAACTCTGGTTTTATGATTTTTGTTTTTTCTTTTCACAACTGTTAAAGGGGATGTATTATGCAAAATTCACATTTTACACGTTTTTGTACTTCAAGTTTCTAAAAATATCCCAAGCACTTAAAAAAACCCACCCTGTTGTTTTTTGGCAATAAGTCGATCATGGTACCAGATTCCGGCATAATAAATAATTCAGAAATTGGAATGTTACTGCATTCAGTCGCTTCTTGTTCCTCTGGATGATTTTTTTTTTTTTGACTGAGTGACTGCTGCTTTTTTTTAAAGATATGGACGTGTGCTTTATTTCTGCTCTATAATTTGATTCTGGATGGAAACATGTCAGAGAAAACAAGAAGACAAGCCTGGGGCAAAGTTTCACTTTCCAGATCAAAGCATATTTACACGTTAAGATGGCCCAGTCAAAGTTCAGACCTAAAACAAACTGGGAATCTGTGCCAAGCTTTGAAAATTGATGCTCACAGAAGCTCTCCATGAACTCCGACTGTTATACTGATCCTTTAACTTCTGTATCTATAGAGAGATAATTTTAGACACTCACATCTCAAGTTTATTGTTTTTTAAAGATCTGGTTGTAAAAGTTTTGTTTCTCTCATCATTAGGAGAAATGATTGCCCCTGTGACAGAGAGGTATTTTAGTGTTTTTTGTCACATTCTAATTAGAAATAGTAATTTATTATTCTCCTACCAGATGACGTTTAAGGATTAAACACCAAAGTGCTCAAAACGGCTTTTGTTGCGCAAAAGACCACTGCCATCTTGTGGTCAAAAGTAAAACATCATTAAATATCCCTCAGGATTTCCTAAAGTTATAGAAAACCTTCTGCACAAGTCAGCTTCATTGTATCTTTACCCTTCTAATGAGTATCTCAATTGGCCACTTTTGTAGTTGTATGGATTATTAGAGCTAATCAATCCTATTCGGAGGATAAGTTTACATTTGCAATACAGGTTTAAGGACTGAGACACTGGCTTACATAGCAGAGGTATGATTAGACTAAAAGACAAAACTCGGAACATTCAATAATGTTTAATATTAAATAACATTTAATAATGTTTAAACGAAACATAAACATTAATTGTTTCATTTAAAAAAAAATAAAAACATAAAAAAATAAATAGAATAAGGTTAAACAGGTGGTGAATCTGTGTGAACCTTTTATATGTGTTTTACTCTGGAATAAGCTTTAAATATTGAAGCTGTTGTATAAGATCTTGGAGTCTCTGGTTTGACATATCCTGCTGAAAGGGTTCCCACAAGTTTTTCATGTCAAAATTTCACACTTTTCCTGACTAAAGTCTCAGAACGTTTTTTTAATGGTATTTATAACATTTGTGCAACATTGCCCTCATTAGGTTTTATTATGTGTGCATCAAATTTAAAAGCTAAAGTTCTAAATTCATATATTTTTTCTGATTGGTATGAATCAATACTTATTTAAACTTAACTTGTGGTGGAAAAGGTGAAACACTGGTCCTGAATGATCATGGCTGATATATATAATCATACACATTTGTTTTGATGACCATTTTATCTATCAAATACCTTTTAGTTGACCTACTTTGACACAAGTAGTGATATACTTTCACCTGGTGGGTTAGATCAATGAGTATTCATGTCTGACAGCAGCCCAGCTCAAATCTAATTTAAAAAGCTTTGGCAGGAGTGGAAATGTGCTGTTCCCAAAAGCTCTCCCTTTCTGCTGACTCAGTGGAGCGGACGCAAATGCAGGCCAAACTTTGATTTTTTATTTGTAAAACCTTTCAAAGGCCATATTATCTTCTTTGTGTCAGTTAAAAAGAACCGTGATAAAATGCAACTGAAGTTTGTGGTTGCAATGCGACAAAATGTGAAAAGGTGCTGAAAGGACTCCAACCTTTGATGAGTTGCTCTGGCCGGGTCCCGGGTAGAGTCCACATAGCCTGAGCCAGATGGCCGAACACTGTGGCGTCTAATGTTGACATCTTGGAGCCCATAAAGTATTTCTTATCTCCTATATGACAAAAAAAACAGATGTGTTAAATGCAGAGATTTAACAGCAGGAGCTCAGCTGCTCCTCTCCCATAAAATCACGTTTTACATGTCACCGTTAATCTTTATTCTAATTAAGAATTGGGCCAGAACTTTCCAGCCAACTTCTCTCCCACTAATCATGATGATGCTGATGATGAATGAGCTGAAGGTTTCCTGCTCCTACCCAGCAGAGTGGCCAGCGTCCTCATGTCCTTCTCCATCAGCGTGTAGACCTCCTCCTTGGAGAAACGGCCGATGCCGTGGCCGTACATCTCTCTGCGCACCATGCTGCCGTTCAGGTGGCTCAGCAGCCACTTCAGCGTGTCGCTCAGAGGACCATTCATCGCCAGCAGCTTCTGGGTTTCTTCCACGTTGTCCACCCACTGGCAGTATGCTATTGTCCTGAGGGAACACATGGAGTAACTACAGTTAAAAAATATCAATGAGAATCAAAAATTGCTTTGCCTCAACTTTGAGTCCACTGCAGTAATAGGAATCTCATGTTAAGATAAAGAATTTCACCGGTAATTTTCTTTAAAAATGTTGAACAAAAGGCCGAGGATGATATTGTAATATCTATTAGAACTATCCCCTAGATGGATTCAATTCTTATTTTAATCTCAGATTTAGTATTTCTTAAATGAACTTCTAATAATATGTTTGCAGAAGAGTAAGTGTTAAGTGTCTTAACATAGCAGAGAAGGTAGTTGTTGATGGCTTTTGATGCATGCCCAAACAGGGTTAATTTACAATTTATCTTACATCTCACAATGTTCGCTTCTCCCTGCTGGATTTGGCAAATCATGCGCATCTAATATTAAAGGTGCACCGATTGCAGTTTCCCCACAATACCCCATAACTACTTAATAATAAAAAAAAAACAAAGGTGTGGAGTGAGAGGAGAAAATGATTACAATGGCTCTAGAGGAAACGGGGTAAAACAGGAATGGTCAAACCACCAATTTGGACATATTTCAGATATTTAAAACCAAAAACGAATTAATAATTATCAATATACTGATGTGAAATACTGATATAATGATATTTTATTAAGCCAAATTGTCCAGCTCTATCAAAACAGATTTAAATGTCCAACATTTTAAAAGAAGAATGCATGCAACTTTGGCTGAGATTTGACTTTTTATTTTCTGGGAGTTAATATAATAGATTTAATACAATAATAATAATAATTATATCCTATTTGATACATTGATTTTTCTCCATTTTTTAGATCAAACTCTGTGTGCATGAAGTCACTTAATGTTTCAGTTGCTTTGCTCCCTGAAAACTCAATATTTATTATAAAACTTTTTTTTGTTGCTTGACTGAACCTGACCAGTGAGTGGCTGGTCAAAGTTACAATGTATGATTTTTTTTAATCAGTAAACTCGCCAAATGTAAACGCCACCAGGCCACACTGGAAAAAAGAACAGCACCTGCTAACCAGGCTATTATAACAGAGTGAGACTTTGTTGGTTATTTTCATGTAGCTTTTTCACAAAAATGACTGATGTTTACCGTTAGTAGTAGCTACTACGGCAATCATGCTAAGTGCTAATATAGGATGCTAAAGTTACCTTTGAATTTAAACTCATAATAATTGTGTATTTGTTTCATACAAGGAACATGCTAAAATGTCACCTCACCACCTAAAGTAAATAATTACATTAATGTCAGAAACGGTAAAAAAACAAATATTTCTAATGCTAATTAATATTTTTAGCTCTTTCAGAGAATCTGCAATCAGCAATAAGAGGTCAAAGTTTTACAGAGAAACATAAATCAGGAATCAACTCAAAACCTCTGGTTGGTACATTTCCAGCCAGATCTTTGAAGTCTCTTAGATGATCTCATACTAGGATGAGCTTCAACCTATCAGTTCATCTACAAAATCTGAAGCCTGATGTCAAACTCCCTTTTGTAAGGAGATGGAAGAGGTCATAATGTCCTGCAGCAATCCTTCAATATAATGTGTATGACTGGTTCCTGGACATAAATTCAATCAAAGACTCTGGGCAGTATAATGTCTGACTGCACACTGACACTTGTGTCTGATATCCCAAAGACTGATGCAGCTTTGTTAAAATAAAAATAAAAACTGTTCAATGTGTGAGACGTAGGCTAGTATATACAGTCACCTAAAGCGACTGCTTTCTAAAGAGGCTTCCAGTATATGAATACCTTCCATAAAACACATACTAATAATAAAATCCCCCAGAAGCGGTTGTGTGGTATTTAAGAGCAACATGCGAGCTGCAGCCTCTGGGGCTCAGGAAACAACCCACAGATGCTTGCATGCATCTCATCACGTAATAAGCAACAAGCTGTCACAGTGCCCTTCATCAATAATTCAGCCCACAGGTCTAAATGTGGGTCTAAATGTGGCAGGTGGATGTATTGGCACAGAAAGCAGTTAGGGGAGAGGAAGAAGTGGAGGAGGATGTGGGTTACAAGACTGACCTCAGCTAATGCTATGAGGAATCCACTGAGTGTGGGGTTAAAACAACATTCTTCTGGATGCTGTGTCCTGATCTTATGAAAATGATGGAAATGAAACAGCAGGTTAAAGCAGTGAGCAGTGTGTGTGTGTGTGTGTGTGTGTGTGTGTGTGTGTGTGTGTGTGTGTGTGTGTGTGTGTGTGTGTGTGTGTGTGTAGGGGATGAGAGGTGGAAGATGGATACAGCTTTTAGGTAATGAAAAACAACCTGTGTGTGTGTTGGAAGAGGAGTGAAAACAATTTCCTAGAAGCAGAAGTAGCTGCGTTTGTTCCAGTCGATCTGGTGTGACTCAACACGCCATCAAATCAGGAACCTTCAGGTTCCTAAAGATTCCTGATCAGCCCATAGAAAAATGAAGAGTATTATTCTTAAGTAAAGCTAGAGGAATAGTCAGGGAACAAACCTGTTTTTTATCAGAAGGACAAAATGGACATTATGTAGCTAAAATAATGTGATCTAAGTTTATACCAAGCTGTTATTAATCCAGTCTTTCATAATGTACCAGGTCTCCATGTTTTGCCAATTGTCTCCGGAGTGGAAAATATGAATATGTTTGTATTCAGCTGCAAAAATCTTACACAACTGAGAAAGAACGAAAGATTTCTTGTTGCTCAAATAATCTCAAACTGTCTAAGAGAATGTCCTGTGAGGGTTTCTGTGGGTCACCCCCTTACCAGTAGAGGTGCTCCTCAACCATCTTGGTGACTGCTCTGGACACGGCTATTTCTTGTGGGGTCAGGTTCTTGTTCAAGTTGACCCCCAGTTTCTCCTCCAGAAAGTCTACGATGAACTCTGACCCCGACACCTGCTCATGGTTGTACTCGATCCACGGCATCTTTCCCTGCGGTGACAGCTTCCCATCAAAGTAGTTCTGCAGGTGATAAAAACAAATTAAAAAAAAGATGTACTCACTCAGGTATATTTAGTCCTACTTCATTGGTACGAAGGCTTTATTTTGGAATCACTTTCTCTAAGGATGAAAAAAGACAGCAGCTGTGGAGAGTCTGTGTTACCTGGTAAGGCAGATCCAACATGCGCAGGTACGTCTCTATTTTGAGGCAGAAGGGGGAGAGGCTGGGGATGCCGTTCTTTGGTCTGGAGAACTGATGGAGGATGATGGCATCTTTAGAATCCAACTCTTCCTCCTTCCTACACACACAGAGGCAGAACACAAATAAATAAAAGTATGCAATTAATAAAGTTAATTTTTACTCTATTTAATCAATTATTTTGAGCTCATTGTTAATAAAATGACAGTTTCTTTCAATGAATTGATTTGTATAAATATATTTTGTCACCTGGTTAAAGCTTTACACAGAGAGGACTCTAAGTTATCAGTCTGAGACGTTCAACATTTTAAGAGATAATTTATTCATGGTGGCTCATGAAGCGATAGGTGTTTTAAGCTAGCTTGAAAATATAGCTGATATGCCACTGTCCTGCTCCAGTGTATCAGCTGAGTGGTATCAAGGACTTGTGAAGGACTTGAATGTGGAAAGTAAATGAGTCTTTCTCCCCCAGCTCAGAGCAAACATAATGATCCGATCTGAGACCTGCAGCCTGGAAACACTTAGTAGTGTGCTCATTTGTAAGAAGAAGAAAACTTCATGAGGGGGGAAAAGGAGAAATCTGTCACATTTTCCCTCATTTTCCTGCTCACATCACAATATTCAATCAAGCAACTGTTAATTTAGTTCCTCCAACAGGATGACTTATCAATTTTTCTTAAAGCTGAAATAATAAAATGGAGTAGAGGAAATAGCTTTGGTATGCAAGGCAAGATAAAAGCAGGCAAGGGTTTATTTTAGATTTTATAGAAATAATGACCTTGAGTAAAAACACAAAGGTTACACTGTGTTACCACAAAGGGTTTAAATTTTTTTATACAAGCAGTCAATCACAGTGAATTTCTGACAGTTTAGCATCCATGTTAATATCAAATAAATGACATAGTAAAGAGACCAGCATGGTGAAAAACTGTGACAAACCACAGTAATATTAGGATGTAAGGAGAAACAATGAAGATTTTTATTTTTTTTCATTTGGTCAACACTCCTTGCCAGTTGGTGGCAGTAATGCTCCATTAAGCTATTCTGGTATTGAACAAAAAAAAGAAGAAGAAAAACCAATTACAGTTCCTAGAAGACAGCATAACCTATACTTTTGACCTCTAAACAAGGAGCGTAATGTGGAATCCAATCAAATTTGATCTGATTGCCTTCTCTAAATCCAGGTCTTTCTGAAGCTCTTCACAAATAGTCCTTGGCTCTTGGACAACTTAGTAGTTTAGAAAGTGTTCTGTAACCAGGTAGCAAAGGTCTTGAGAGAGCTCATTATTTTGGCCAATTATAAAAAGTTTTTTGTGCGACATCGTGGTAATCAGACTGCTGGGTCATGACTGCTTTCTAAATACGGATGGATCAATACTTTTTCACAGTGGAGTTTTTCCCCACATCTAATACAAATTTCACATCAACTGCACCTTTAGAAATACATTTACTTGGAAATTTGGTGATTTCTTCACTGATTAACATTTGTTATTTTGGTTGTGATACACAGACTTGAGCTAAATTCCAGAATAAATATATTTTAAAATGTAGAAGCATTTTTCAAGTATAGATGGACAGTTTGTCCCTTTTTGCAGTTTGTATCAATTAGATTGAAATTGGGGTTTTAAAAACAGTCATTTCTCAATAGGATTGATAGATCCTATTTCTAGTTTTCATTAAATTTGTTTTTCATGGTTGGAAAGATTGTGTTTAGCTCAATGTAATCTTGTTTTTTATTTAACTTTTAACTATGATTGTTTTTTTAACTACAAAAAATACAATCTATTTTTTGTATTTTTATTTTTAGTTCATGTGTTTACGTAGTTTAAATGCGTTTGCAATGGAACGGCATCATTATTGGAAAGTATTCTATTCCAAGGATGGCCGATGGCCCATGCTTGGCTTTTCAGTGAGACATGTTTCTTGCAAATATTGAGTCATGTTTCTGACCATCTGTTCTGGTATTGTATTATCACAGAATTCAAAATTAAAAGCTAATTTCTATGTCACAATGATTCGTATTTTATTTTACTACTTTAGCTGAGTTATATCAGTGTCACTTCAACATCATGGAACAGTTCCCAGAATCTGATCTGTGTGCAGACTGACCTCTCTTTAGTTATTGATTTGTGTAGCATAGGGCTGTCTGCTGCTGTGTCCTCACATCTCTCCAGCTCAGCAGTGCCACACATGAAATGCTCTTCTCTGCCCTTGAACTGCTTCTTTGCCTACTTTGTTCGCAACTACAAAAACACTTCATGTTCAGCATTTGTTTCGGCAAACTTCAGACTATTGTTGGACACTGTCCTGTTTATCCTTCTTTTTGTAAAATGATGACAAAGCTTTCAATGGCGGCTGATTGTTAATGATTGGTCTTGTGGATCAGATTTGCAGGACAAATGCAGTCATATACATTTGAAAACCAACTGCACTCTTTTTTTTTGGTCCCGCATTCTGAAGGTTTGAGTTTGTCCTGTAAGTTCCTCTTCTTGCAGCTGTTCCACTTTAATTGCAATTGCCATCTAACAAGCTGTAGCCACAGAGGCTGTCTGGTACCTTTCAAGAGGAATTTAAAAATCACTTTCTACTGATTCAACTGAAAACCTTTTTTTATATCGGAAATAATTCCTATGAAATGTGTTACAGTTTTTCAATGAGGGTCTTAGAATCGCAAAGCAATCCTGCATTTTGTACTCAGGCTGGTGTTTGTATTAGAGCAGGCCTCCAGACTATTTTCTCCATTTAATTGTAGGGAAAACAAATTTCAATAAACATCAAGGTTTTTAAACATGCTTTACAAGCTGTTATGTTGAGCTATATTTTATCTATTTATAGCCTAAAGTTTGAATGAAAAAAGTCTGTTTATTTACATATGTTTATTTACTATAAAGTAAACAATATAAATGATCACTGTTGTATGCAGTTCTCTATGCTGCATGCAGAGGTGCTGAATCTCCATTTGTCAGATTTGTGAGTGGTTCATAAATCGCTGTCCAGACACCAGTGGTGCTGAAAACACTCCAAACACTCTAAGAAACTTCAACCTTGATATATTACAGTATTAAATGCGCTGTCAGCATCCTTTGCTTTGAAATCATGTTCATGCAAAGGAGGAGATGAAATGAAGAACTACCTCAGACTTATATTGGAAGGCATAGGAGACAGGAAGTATCTCTCTGTGAGAAGGTAATCTAAGCTGGTTTATTGCTGCCACTGCCAACAAACGCGTCACGTGGTACAAACAGATGATTCCGGCAGGCTGCATAGCCGACATCAGCAGCCGGCACGTGATTCAGCAGCGGCTCCAAACAGCTTACAGGAGATGGGAGGAGGGAGAGAAAGCAGAAACTATCAGGCCACTGTAACAGGATGTACTTAATGCCGGCACCAGGCTGCTCCAAATATAAAATCCCTCCCCTGTCAGGCTCTCATTGCTGCTCTGACAATAGTCCAGTGTTATCCACTGTACTGCGATTGGAGATGTTAGAAATTACATTTTGTTGAGGGTCTTCTGTGTTGTTTTCATAAACAGCTGCGGTATCTATTCATTGCAAATGCATGTATTACAGGCCAGGTTGACTGCGGAGCTCCAGAGTTTACACTCACCGACTTATGACTCTAGACGTAATGTATTTTTTTGTTTGTTTGTTTTGTTTTTTCTCCAAGTAAACATGTCTTGTCCTTAGCAGGAGGAAACAGGCTCCATACTGAAGTGTTATTGTAACATGGATCTATTTGAGATACCATTTGACATTGTTACAAAACCCAATCAATCCCGATTATGGGATTATAAACACCGACTGGTGAATAGTAATAAAAACACGACAGTCCAGGTCGCGTGCCCTCCTACCTGATGGCGAGCAGCTCGTGCAGTAGGTAGGCTGCTGCGGCCAGCAGGGCCCCCCCGGTGATGTAGAGGGTCTTCTTCCACCAGGACTCCGAGCCCAGAGCCGACATGATGCCGCCGTAGTCCTGCAGGGGAAAGGCGATGATGTATCCATACAAAGACGGCTGCTGCTCGGAGCCGCACAGCCCGAGCGGCAGGCTGTGATTCCGCCCCAGTTCCACCACGCACGGCCGGGAGGAGGCGAAGCCAGCAGCCCAGTGCATCCTCCCACCTTCGGTTACAACCACCCGGCTTCCTGCCAGCTGCGGTCCCGGTTCGGCTTCATCCGGGTTACCGGGTTACCCTACGGCATGGCGGCGGCGGGGCTGCTGGCTATTCGTCCAGAAAGCTGTCTGGAGTAAACATTGCGGCTCCTTCTTCTTCCTCCGAAGATGCTCAGCGCCCCGCTCACCTCCCTCTGCGGCTTCTACGAAGCATCGTTACGCATACTGCAAAAACAGCAGCGCTACTTCCGGTTGTATTCTTCTAAATAATTGCCACGGATTAGGTTATTTGAGGGCTTCACAATGGTCCAATCTACTAATAGCTATTCCTTTCATTAAATATGCAGGTTAGCCCAAAAAAATAAAATAAAATAAAATACCTAAATCTAATGAAGGCGCCTGGGTGTGACGCATGTACGGAGGACGCAGTCCTCTACGCGGCCGTCATAGGTTCGAATCCCGGCCGGTTGACTGCAAACCGACCGGCCTGCAAAGGATATTTATTTGACAACTCATTGCCAAATAAATATCCTGAAAACCTAAGACATAATAATTATTATAATTATAATAAAACTAAGTATTGCGAACCAGCGCAGAGTGAAGGGCCTTATGGTGCGACTTTTGAGCGACAGGCGAGTCTGAAACACTCAAAGTTTACGTGGACTCGGTTGTTGCGGCGCGTTTCGAACGTCTAGCGCAGCGCGATTTAAATCGCGAGCGCATCCAACGCCATCGACTAGAGACTAAACCAGACGCGCTGACGCTAAAAACACGTTTGGTGTGAACGCACCAAAATTCCACACGAGTCGAATTTGGAGCGTTTTGGATGCGCGTAACACATTATTGTAAAAAAAAAAAAGAAAGAAAAGCCAAGTGTTGAAAATGCAATCTGTTGAAGTTATGTGTGTTTGTGTGTTTGGGGGCAGGGGGCCTTAACTCTTATCAGAAACGACATATTTATTTCCTGAGGGTCACTATATGATTTAGTCAAGTTTTAAAAAATTGTTTTTGGTTGCAATTTTACATAATAATTCAATGATACTTTGGCAATTATAGTAAAATTCCATAGTTTGACATGAAAAATTAGTTTATTAAACATCTTATATTTTATGCTAGCCATGTGGCTAAAAATAAAGTTCACTGTATTAACACAAAACATTAAACACAACCCAATTGCTTTGATTTGCAATAAAAAAGCAATAATTAATGGTATGGTGCTAAAGTGACATTTGCTTTAACCAAACACCGACAAAAATACAGTGTGCAGTAGTATATCTGTGTCAAAACTCTACTCGGACACATTGACATTTAACAGGGAATAGGAGGTTTTAGGGGTATCAAAAATTACTTTTTTAAAATCACCATAAATGAAATGAATAATAAGGTGTTTATCTCAAATAGCTACATATTGCATTTGCAGTTCTTTAATGTCTAAGGTGCTGACTAAAAAAAGAATCAAATAGTAAACAAGTTTGAGATAAAGAAAGCAGTAAGAATTCTGAAACCTTTTACATTGTAACAACATTGTGACATCATTTCCGGTGTGGCGGTATTAAATTCGGTCACCTTGACGTAGCTCTCCTATTGTGTGATGGGGTCACTCCGCCCTGACGAGCCTCCAGCAGGATCCCAGTGAAAACACGGGCTCCTTGTAATAAACCTACGTCACGTGCATCTTTGATAATATCAAAACAACTTCCCAATATCATAAAAGTAACCGACAAAAACGCTAATAACGCATAATTTTCATACATTTACGAAACTGTAAACTTAAATGCTATAGTGTTACCTTTTGTAATACTTAAACACCGTTTTTAAACATGCTCAAAGAAGCACCAATACATGGGTTAACTAGAATGTCATGTGTTGTTAACTAGAGTATAGACTTTCCTTTGCCACAAACAAGTGCACACTAAAGGAATTCTATTTTCTTGTATTGTAAGCAATAAAATGTTTATTGTATTATTTTTTAAAGTCCTTAGTCCTCGACTCAGCCGTCACAGCTTCGATTCCCGGCCTGGCGACCTTTGCTGCATCTCTTTCCCCATCTCATTACCACGTTTTCTGTCAATTAACTATCAAATAAAGGTCACTAGAGCCATTAAACCCTTTTATAAAAGTATATGTTGTAACAAAAGTTAAAATATAAAGTTAGCAAATATCACTAGAAACTGACAAACTCACTCACTCTGGAACAACCTCGAAAGTGAGCGAGGAAGGTCATGTTGACGGCTTAATCCAGCAGGAGCAGCCGAGTTGGGAATTTGCTTGTTGGGCATAACGAGGACAGGAAGATGGAGGCAACTTCGAGGAAAACGACCCTGGAGCTTAATAGTTAAGACGCCATACTCCAAAATGTCCCGCTGCAAATGTCCTGGCGTCTCCGTCCACGTCAGGGAGACAGACTCCGACGAAATGGGTGAACTAATTGTGGACCTTTAATCTTTAAGGCGTTTAGCGCTGCTATGGCGACTGTGCAGTCGCGCGCCTTCTGGGAACATGCACATTAACAGCGCGAGCTTTTGTTATTCTTCACAGCTGGGGGCTTAGACCGTGAAAAACAGCCAAATTGTTAAGTCTTGTGGGTTCATTAATATGATATAGAATATGTGATATTTTTTATTAACAGGAAGTCACAGAATGTCCTTGGAGTCATTAGAACATTGTGCAAACATGACTTATTCTCTGCTGCAGGGCCATTCTGTATTACATAATATCTCCAAAGAAGACCCATTATAATCCCAGAGGAAGCGACCCCCTCCCCCTCTGACTGGGTTTACAAGCTAAATATGGAAACTGGGAAGCAGTTTTAGCGGACAGACAAAAAATAATCTCAATTACAAGATGTAAAACAGTGAAAAGGTACATTTTAATAGAGGAATATGCATTTGATAAATATTCACTGATGCAGAATGGCATTTGATGAAAATAACATGCTCTGACACAGAGGAGTCTTAGGCAAGCTTCTTTCTATATCGATCACATTAACAGATTGACTGAATCTTGTCTTAATAACTAGTGCACACACAGGTCATTCTATACCAAGTCTGTCTTTAGTCCTCCAATTATCTTAAATCTCTAATTGGTGTTTCACAGCTGACCTGAGGGACACCAAGAGTCCAGCTACACACCTCCATCCCTGTTTTCTATTTTTTTTAAACAAAGTGGTTCAGCTGTGTGTAGCTTCAACTGCTGCCGTCCTGAGCTTCATCGTCCTGCTTCACAGCATGGAGGGCATAGTTGACTTCAGTGTTGTCTGTCCAGCTCCAGGCTCCAGAGATCGGGTTGTACATCATGCCTTGGACAGACTGCACTAAGAAACCATCTGAGAAGGAAGAGGAACCCAAAAGAGACAAACCATCATTATACAAAGTAATTGGAATAAAATATTTGGGTCAAATGCAGACAAGTAGTTAACATCTGTATGGGATCTTAGTTGGTACTTTTCCCTCTTATGGACGTTTGAGACTCACTGGACTCCAGGAGGCGCTCCAGCTCCACGGGGCTGATGAACTTCTCCCAGTCATGTGTCCCTCTGGGAACGATGTGCAGCAGCTGCTCGGCAACGACGATGGCCAGCGCATACGACAGGTTGGTTTTATTTAGAGTGGTGATGAAGAGCGAGCCTCCTGGCTGCACAGAGAGAAGACCTCAGGCCGAGATCAGAAAAGTTTTGACATTTCTGGATTGTATTGCATCAAAAACATACAGAGGTAATAAGCTACTGTATTTTCTGTCACCCGTTGAGACGTGTTTGATTCATTCCGCCAGAGAAAGTGAAGCAGGTAGCAGGAAAGATGACTATCGTATAGCAAATGCTTGATTTGGAAAATGCTGCCAGGTTTTTCTTGACATTTTTGAAAACATACATACATTATTTATAATACATATACAGACTTTTTTTAATCTTATTTTATGGTTCATAAAGAGAATCCAGCTAAAATTTGTTTCAGATGAACAAAGAGTTTAAAAAACTGAGATTAGGACTGAAATGACTAATCTGATAAATCGTCTACTGAAATCATAATCAACTAATTTAGTAATAGATTAATCGTTAACTAGAGTATAGACTTTTCCTTTGCTACAAACAAGCGTACACTAAAGGAATTCTATTTTCTTGTATTGTAAGCAATAAAATGTTTATTTATTCTTTTTAAAAAGGAATGAAATTATTTATTGTATTTTTATTGCATTTCTGATATTGTAGAAAATAAGCTCAAATGAAAAATTTGAAGAATGTGGCAAACTTTTAAGATTCAATTAATCATCAAAATAATCAGTGGAATAATCGATTACTAAAACAATCGCTAGCTGCAGCTCTACCTGAGATAAGTCAACCAAGGCACCATATGTGCCCTCTGTGCGCTCAGGTGAATGTGCATCACTAAAGCGATGTAAACAGCTGGGGAAGTGAAATGACACAAACACATAAAGATGACGCACCTTCAGAAAGCGACTGCAGCAGATGGCAAAAGTGTCCAAGTCGATCAGATGCTCCACAACTTCAGACGCCACGACAGCGTCGAACTGGGTCACCCCCTGCTGCGGCTCCCCTTCGCCGGACAGCTCCTCCAGGCTGCAGGCCCGGTAGGACACCCGGCCGCGGAGGTCCGGGTCGTGAGCCGCGTGCAGCTGGGCGATGCGGACGCTGTCTTCTACTGGATCTATACCCAACACGGTGGCTCCCAGGCGACCCAGTGGCTGTGAAGGAGAGGAGGGGGGGAAATAAACAAAAAACCATCAGTTTGCAGTTTCAAACCATTGATTTTGTTGAAAAAAAACATTCATTATTACCAGAATTCGGCCTGGTGTTAATATTGTTCCAAAGATTTAATCTCCTGATTCCTAAGAAACAAGAGTTCGTAACTGCTGCCCTGTCAAGCAATATTAGCATTTTTTTAGTGACAAAACACTACAAAATCTGGAAAGTATTCATCTTTTGGGCACCTTACACTGATGATTATGTTGCAACAGAGACAACTGCTTGTAAATTATAGGCAGTGAGCTAAGAGAACAATTTGTTTTCTCAATAAAGTCAAATCTGTCAAATTTGGGAATGTGTCAAAAGGACAAGGCCTGTTATGATCAATTTTGCTGTTGCAATAATTGTCCAAGCAATACATTATTGCGATAAACGATATATCATTATTTTGAGACCATTCTCAAGCAATTAATTTTACAAATCCAAAATTGTAAACTGTAAACAAAAGTGTTCCTCAAAAATAAGTAGTGATAATCAGGATGGAAATGATTGAGCTAATTTTAGTTTATGTGATGATGCAACAGGTTTATGTTTAGTCAATTATTAACCACCAAAAAAGATTGAAAGAACATTTTTCACTCTTTTTTCCCCTGTAGTGTGTAAAGCAAATGACCAACAGATCACATATCTGTGTTTTCACCTTCTTTCCAAGCACCGAATGTGTTGCATTCGGTGCTTGGAATGCAACACATTCCACATGTTCTAAGGCCAATATATTTGCCTTAAAAATTGAACAGTTTGAAGAGTGAGACAGGAAACGTTCTCACATTACACCAGTGCAGATAAACTCTTGTGAGTAAACAAAAAAACAGACCGATTCTGTATAGAAACGCATCTAAAAGAGACTTTTAGCTGCTTCCACTCAATCTGGGTTTATAGGTTTTACATACTCTGACTCACTTATATTAAGTAAATAACCCTTAGATTTAGCTAGAATGCTAAATCTCTGCATTCTAGCACTCTTGGAGTGATAATATTTACAATTGTCTCATAAATCTCAGTTAAGGTCAGTGGCCATGATTTAACAATAAGAGAGGAGACTGAAGAAAAATAACAGCATTCAGGAGAGTTAGAATCAAAAACCACTGCTGACAGAAAAAAAACAAACAAACACAAAAATCTCACATTTTCTGAACTTTTGATATAATATTCTGTCTAGAAAAAAGTGGATCCATGAATTCAGCTCTATTTGGACAATCCTGCTAAGTTAGGTGTTGACTACACTGCCCTCTTGTGGTTGAGATGCAAATATTTGTCCAGGAGGCTTCATTGGTCCTTCATACACCCCCCCCCCCCTCCCCCCATGTCTGATCCACTCTGATGGGCAACACAACCCGACACACAGTAAACATCTGTGATCCTAACATGGCCTTATATGGGCGTGTGTGCAAGTCTCCATAGATATGACAGGATGTCCCCAACGGAGGCCTGATTTTGTCATCCCAGATCACACAACCGAGCTGGTCATGTCCTCCGTCCAGAACACGGCTGTCCACCTATCAACAATAACAAACAGAAAAAACAACTGTGGACGACTAGCTGTCCAGTCCACCACACTGCGACCAGTTAGACCACAAGAGAGCAGAACCGGAACGACACCGGAGAGCATGTTTTCACGGGCGGATTGGAGGCGGCTGCCACTGAAACGTGAATGAAAAGCTTCCAATGCGACAGAGAAAAGAATAAATAAATAAAACAGCAAGTTAGACAGATACTACAGAGCAGGATGTGTCTCGATGTCTCTATGCTCCCCCAAACAGAGGGGAGACAAAATAATAAAATAAAAATAAAAATGCCTTCACCTCTGAGAGCAGGCCTCCGCCACAGCCCACGTCCAGGACTCTCAGTCCTGCCAGAGGTTGCCCAGGGTGACGCTCTCTCTGCGCATTCAACAGATTATCCCTGAAAAGATGGCAGAGCCGTCAAAAGTCTCACATTCGAATTGGCTGAAGAACAGAAAAGTTTTCTTTCAATCTGGATAAAAATGAGCTCATGGTGTGTAATAAGTCCAATTTCAGACTTTTTAGGATCTTTTTTTTAATGCCACTTTGAAGTGAATACAAGACGGAAAAAACAAAATCGAGAGAACAGCTGTGGGATGATGATGCATTTCAATTAGAGGTGCGCCGATCGATCGGTCACCGATCATAATCGGCCGATTTTCGTGAAATCGGTGATTATCGGGATCGGCCGATCATAGGCTCTGTTACCGATACCGATCACCTGCATCTCATTTCTCAGCCTGTCTGTCCAGCTGTTCTCGTCTTTCCTTCACG